>UNPT01000090.1:0-144236 GCA_900536445.1 Hymenoscyphus occultus | reverse complement strand
ACTTCAAAAAAAAAAAAAAAAAAAAAAAAGGCTTTATAAGAATCTACAACAAGTAAAAAGCTTTTTACTAATCTAAGTAAAAATAAAAAAAATAAAACTTAAAAGAGTTTTTTTTTTAAAAAAAAACAATATTAAATTAATAAATATTATACTATTAGTAAAAACTAAAAATACATAATATAAATTATTTAGTATTATATTATAATAAACTTTCAAAAAAAGAACATATTTAAAAAAGATATTAAAGAACTAAGAAATATATATAATATATTTTAAAGTACTTAGAAAGTACTAATAGTATTATTTTGGCTACTTTTATTAAAAATGCTAAAATAGTATTATCTATTATTTAAACTAGAAAAAGAGAAAAGAGAAAAAAAGTAGAAAAGTAACCTTTAAACTAACTAAAAGAAACTAACTATATTACTAAGAACCTTAAAAGCTTTAAAACTTCAAGCTATATATAAAGAGATTAAAATATAATTATTTTATTTTATTTTATTTATTTCCTTTTCTTATACTTTAGTAGCTAAACCTTAGTAACTTTTTTAAAAACCTTATTCTTAGCTACTAAGTAAATAGCTAAGCCTTATATTTAATATTTATAAAGAAATACTAAAATATATTATAAAATAACTTATAGAATACCTAGATTTAGATATATAAAAGTACTATATACTCTTAGAGTAAGCTTTATATTTAGTAATATAAAATAAATAATAATATTAATTTCTTTTTAGTAACTTATTCTAGAATTATAATAAGTAAACTTAAACTTTTTATTTACTTTAAATTTTTTAATATAGTCTTAGACTACTTTAAATATAAGGCTCTAAGTACTTTTAGTACTTTATTTTATATTAGTTTTAGCTTAATCTAGTAAGTATATAGTAGCTTTTAATATAATTAAAATAACTTATTTTCTAAAAAGTTTTCTAACTTCTTTTTATTTACTTATATACTTACTTATAATTACTTACGTACCTACTTACAAATAGTTAACTATATTTTGAATATAATTAAAATATATTTTAAATATAATTAAACTTAGGTTAATAGCTTAATAAAAGTTAAATTATTAATTAAAAGTAAGTTTTAATTGGTTTTTTAAAGCTACCTCTTTTTTACTTATATTTGCTTTACTATTACTAAGCTATTTTTTAGTTTAGTTTTTATTTTATTTTATTAATTAGTTTTAAACTTACTTATATAAGTATTTAAATAAAAGTTTATTAAAAAGTAATTACTTTCTAGCTTGAAGTCCTTATTAGCTGTAGCTTTATAAATACTAGTAATTACCTAGAAGTATTTTAACTAGTAAGCTAGAAAAAACATTACTATACTTTTAACTTTATTATCTTTTATCATTTAATAGTACTAAGATAATACTTTTTTTAAGCTTAAAAGCTATTTTCTTTCTTTTTTTTAAATATATATTTATTAATTATTCTTAAGAATTTTGATATTTTCTTTTATATTTATTAATATAATAAATAAGTTTATATTCTTTAAGAACTTTATTATAATAAGTCTTTCAACTTTCTATAATTTTTTATAAAGTATAAAAGTAAATAAACTAAATAAAATAAAAATATAAAATAAAGCTTTAAAGTATTCTTTAATATGAATATTTATTATTTCTTAGTTAGTTTTTAATTAAAGAATAATATAGCTTTCTTATTAGCTAAGTAACTAGCTACTTAGATTATAGCTTATTTTAAAACTCTTTTCTTGTAAAGTATATATAAAAGCTACTTATGGTTAACTTAGTTAAATACTTCTATTATATTTAATATTAAAAATTAATACTACTAGTAGCTATATAATTTATATATATATAATAAGTATATATATAAGTAAGTAGTTTAAAGTACTTACTAAATAAAGGTTAGATGTTTATTAAATATTTACTAGACTTTTGATTATTAGATAATATTAGATATTAGAAATAAATATATTAGAAGTTTACTTAGAAGTATTTATTTTAATAAAAGTATATATTCTAATATTAATAAAAATATCTAACGTGGTTTACCACCGAGCGACGCATATCACCGAGCGACGCACTTTTCCCTACCCCACTACTTATAAACTTTAAGACGCGTTTTTTCAACTATTTATTATGGAAATTCAAACCCAAGAAGCGCGAATCATTCTAGCTATCGAGGCTATTCGAACGTCTAAAAAGCTAAGCAAACGCTCTACAGCAGAGATCTACAAGGTCCCTAAAGTAACACTTCGACATAGAATGGCTGGCCGAACCTATCGCCCTGAAATTAAAGCTAATTGTTACAAATTGAACGACTTAGAGGAGGACATAATCGTTCGATATATACTTAATCTAGATTCGAGAGGATTTGCGCCCCGCCTAACTAGTGTTAAAGATATAGCGAATCTCCTACTTAAATCCCGAGGGGCACTACGTGTCGGGAAGAACTAGGCATATTGATTTATTCAACGACGACCAGAGTTAAAGACGCGTGTTAATCGCGTTTACGACTTCCAAAGAGCCTTGTGCGAAGATCCGGAGCTTATTAGCGCGTAGTATCGACTAGTTGAGAATATACGGGCGAAATATGTTATTTTAGACTCCGATCTCTACAACTTTAACGAGACAGGCTTTATAATAGGTATAATCTCCCTAGCAATGGTTGTAACTCGCGTAGATCGACGTAGCAGAGGCAAGGCAATTTAGCTAGGCAATCGGGAATAGGCGACAGTAATTGTTTGTGTTAATAGCGAAGGTTAGAGTATCCCTCCGTTTTTGGTAGTTCAAGGGAAGAATCATCTTGTAAGTTGGTATACTGAGGGCGGCCTCTTACACGACTAGGTTATTAAACCTACAAGTAATAGATAGACAAATAATGAGACAGGTCTAGAATAGCTTAAGTACTTCGACAAGTATACTTCTACTCGAGCAAAGGGTCTATATCGAATACTTGTCCTTAATAGACATAAGAGTTACGAGTCGGCCGAATTCTAAGAGTACTATAAGGCATATAATATTATTACTCTCTGTTTACCTCCTTATTCCTCTTATTTGACCTAGCCACTCGATGTTGGGTGTTTTAGTGTCTTAAAACGGGCATATAGTCGAGAAATTGAGACTTTTATTAAAGCTTATATTAACTATATTATAAAGGTCGAGTTCTTTCTCGCCTTTAAAGTAGCCTATTCAGCCTCTATAACAGCTCAGAATAGCTAAGCTGGATTCCGTGGAGCTGGTTTAGTGCTTTTTAACCCGTAAGCTGTTCTTTTAAAGCTTGATGTAAGGTTACGGACTCTAACACCTACTATCACCCCCTCTGCTGATATTAACCTTTGGGTCTTACAGACTCCTCACAACCTAACTAATACTCTTTTACAGACGACATTAGTTAAGAATCGGATTACACGTTATTAAGGAAGCTCGCTAACCCCTATTTTCTAGATAGTAGCTGTATTAGCTAAGGGTACGGAGCTGTTAGCTCATAAGATAACTTTATTGTTAGCCGAAGTCCGTACCCTTCGTAAGGCAAATGAAGTACTAAGTAAACGCCGGAGGGCTAAAAAGACTCGGGTCCGTCAAGGGGGGGCACTTACTATAGAGGATACGTAGGACGTATTAGCTCAGAAGGAAGTAGAGGAACAGGCTCGACGCGACAAGCGCTCTGAGGGGGGTAGGCAAAAGGAGGGGCAGCCGTCTAGGCGACGATGTAGTACCTGCGGAAAGTCTGGTTATAATACACGAACTTGTCAAGAGGCTGTAGATACTTCTAGTTCATCAGATTTAGATTTAGATTAATTAATATAATATGTTGTGATTATTTAATTTTACCCTTTAGGTAGCAGGGTAGGGAAAAGTGCGTCGCTCGGTGATATGCGTCGCTCGGTGATATGCGTCGCTCGGTGATATGCGTCGCTCGGTGGTAAACCACGTTATATATAAATAAGAACTCTTATAATTATTAAATAAGTTAATTAATTCTTTTAACTAAGCCTTTATTTACTTAATATTAAGTAGATATCCTCTAGAGATAATAATAATCCTTTTATAAGATATAGAGTATAATAGGTAGAGGGTAGGTTGAAGAGTATATATTAGACTAAGAAAGGAAGAAGTCGAGGTTTATACTTAGGTAATATATAGCTAACGCTAGCTTATATAATACTAGTTCTAATTTAAACTTAGTATACCTAGACTTTAGTTACTATATATATAATTTCTTTAATACTCCCTCTTATAGTAACTTAAGTATAGCTAATTAATATTATAATCTTATATACTTTTAACCTTACTAGGTTAATTCTATTTATTCCTTAAATCTTTTAAACTTTACTTACTATAATAGTTTTATTATACTATTAGTAGTTATATTATCTATTATAATAAACTCTACTTATACTCTCTTTTACTTAGCTAAGTCTTAGATAAAGTAATAATATATATTAATATACTTAGATCTCTTATTTAAATAGGTATTTTCTATTAATATAATTATACTCCAATTATCTCTATATGTCTATATAAGATATAAATTCTTACTAATATATTTTCTAAGCCCTAGGTTCTATAGAATCTATATAATCTATTAGCCTTACTTTATATAAGATACTAATATAATATACTTTAATTTATAACTTAATATTAAAACTAATCTCTACTTCTTACTTAACTATATTATTAGACTATTATAAAATATAATAATATTTTTAGATATACTCTTCTAGTTCTTTTTATTAGTAGCCTAGTCTATATCTAAATATACTACTAAGTTTATATCTTTCTTTATTAGTAAGTATATAATCTTTAACTTAATTATTAATCTTAAGTATTAAAATAAATATTTTAGTATATAGCTATAGTATTCTATAGGATTACTTATATATTAGTTTAATCTCCTAAGAGTATATACTATATTAGGTTATATTAGAACTATTATATATATTAGACTTCTAATTACTTATTAATACTTAAATATCTTAATTTATTTATTACTTTAGTTTACTAGTTATAGACTTTTATAATTAGTAGTAGGTATCTACTTCTCTTTTACTTTCTTACTTATAATATTATATCTCTTAAGTACTAATTATTTTCTTAATCTCTCCTAGAGCCTTAGTATTAAAATAAGTACTAAGCTTACTATAGAACTAATTAATCTCTTTAGTTAACCTTACTATAGTAATAACATTATTAATATATACTAGTAGTTTAATAAGAAATAATATTATTAATATATACTAGTAGTTTAAAAAAAAAATTCTTATATATAAATAAGCAAAAATTAGCTTAGCTCTACTTAAATCTTTATTACATAAGCTCTTTTTATATTAGTATATTCTAGTTCTTAGCTACTTACTTTAAACTATAGAGACTTTATAAAACCTACTAGACTTTCTCTTTAAAGAGTTATACTTCTTTTAGTAGTTAAAAAAAAATCTTTTCTTTTAAATAAGATTTTATAAAAGTATTCTTAATACTAAATTAGTAGTACTCTAGATCCTCTTAAGCTATAGTTATAAAAAATAGTTGAAGTGTATTTATTTAAACTATTAGAGTAAAGGTTTTAGTAAAATCCTTTCTCTAAATATAGCTAAAACCTCTTATAATAAGCCTTACCTTAAATCACTTAATTATACTATTCTTAATAGTTTTAATGGTATATACTTATTTATATAATATTTAATTTATACTAGTTAAAGAGATAATATCTTTAAATATATTATTCTAATAAAGGGTAAGAAGTTCCTTAGCTATAGCTACTTTCTATCTTCCTTTATATACTAGATCTTCTACTACCTACTTATAAGTCTATAGAATTTATATACTTATAATAACTTCTACTAAAAATACTAAGTTATATTTTAATAAAACCTTTAGTTTATTAATATCTATACTATTATTATTATAAATAACCTTTATAATTATAGCTTAAACCTTTTTTATTTCTAGTTTTTTTCTAGCTCTTTTTCTATATATTTCTTTACTAACTAAGTAAAATATATTAGCGTAGGTATAAGTGTAGATATAGGTATAGATATAGATATAAATATAAACGTAGATATAGGTATAAGCGTAGGTATAGATATAAGTATAGGCGTACTTAGTTAGAGTATTACTATAATACCTTCTAAAGGCTACTATAAATCTAGAATATCTTATAGTAGTTTATTATCTTAATTATTTTTAATTTCTTTATTTTAAGTAATATTATTATAGGTATTCTTATTCTAATCTTACTTAGCCTAGGCTTTAATATCCTTAATATCTAGTATATTTACTTCTATAAACATTAGTATATTAAGTAGTAGAGTAAATTAAAGTAGTACTACTTAAGGTAGTAACTCTTATAATGTAGTAGTTTTATTTATAAGTCTTTTTTAAGGGTTATAATCTTTTATAATATTCTTTATTTTTTATAGTATACTTAAATAGTTTTAAATCTTAAGGTTAATATTACTACTATTAGTTTCTTTATTTACTTTAATTATACTTAATATAATTATAGCTTCTTATTCTAAAGTATATATTTTTAAGTATTTAGTAGTTTACTTAATATATTTTATAAATACTTTAACTCTTCTTAGGTTAATTAACTTATTATATTATTCTTTTATAAGAATAGTTTTTTAATTAATATAATAGTAATACTTACTCTCTTATTTTTATATATAATTAATACTTAAAAGAATATTTATAAAAGCTTTTATTAAGCTAAGTCTTCTATTATTATATATAGGTCTAGTATTTATTCTATTTTTAATATAAGTATTTATTTTAGCTACTTTATTTTAAAATTCTATTAGTAGTTAAATTTATTTATTTATTACCTTAGGAAATTTAAAAGTATTATTTAATCTTATACTTTTAATTTTCTTATTTAATTAGTATTTAACCTAAGTTTTCTAGTTAATAAAAGCTTTAATTATAGCTTCTTTAGTTTTTAGTAGTATAGCCTAGGTCCTTTATAAGTATATATTAATTATAATTAGAAGTTATCTATTTTTATAAATAGTAACTAGCTATAGTTCTACTATATTAAATTAGATCTTTTAAAGTATTTCTTTTATTTATTTTATAAGTTCCTTAGGTATTTTATTTTATATTTTAGTAATAGTATATATTTTATAAATATTAAGATTTTAAAGAATTTTTATTTACTTTTATAGACTTATAATAGTATATAGTTTACTAATCTTTTTTATTCTTAAACAAGTAAATCTCTTATAATATTTAAAATATTATTCTATATTAGTTTAAGTAATTACTTTATTTTTATATTTTTAATATTTATTTTTAGTATTTAAAATAATCTCTTTATAGTCTTAAGTAACTTTTATAATATTATAAACCTTTTAATATATTTTAGAACTAACTATTTTTTATTTTTTATTTATAATATATATTTTATTAATATTTTTTATAAACTTTATACTTAGAATTACTTAGTATAAACGCTATACTAAAAGTAAATTAACTTTAAGTTTAAGAATATAAAGAATATTAAATAAAAGTATTATTAAATTATTTTTATATTTTAACTTTACTTTACTTTTCTAGTAATATATTAATTCTTTTCTATTAACTTTAATTCTAATAAGTTAGTTAAAGTACTTTATTAATCTAAATATTAAAGATTAGTTAGATATATATAATAAGACGCTAGTATTAACTAGCTAAGTAAAAGGATCTCTCTTACTAGCTTCTATAGAAAGTATATAGCTAATAATGCTTTTAGTACCTAAATTATTATAATTATTATAATTATTAGTAAGGTTATTAGACTTAGACCTAGTAATATATTCTTTATAATACTTTAATAAAAATAATCTTTAGACTCTTAAGCCTTAAATAAGTTAAGTTTTATTCTTAGATTATATAGTCTTCTTCTAGTTATAGATTTTTAGAAGTATATAAGCCTTATTTATTCTTTAATAATTAATAATATAGTATTTTCTATTATAAAGGAAATAAGTTTTTAAGTTAGATTTATATTAGCTTTTAAATAAATTATTACTAATACTTTACTATCTACGCTAACCTAGAATAATATATCTAGTAATATAAGCTTCTTCTTTATTAAATACTACTTTACTTAGTATTACTTAGTTTATTTTTTCTTTATATAGAACCTTAATATTATATAAATCTTAAATCTTATTCTTATATAATATAAGTATTTAATATTTTAATAAGTTAATAGTAGCTATAAAATAGTCTAGTATACTACTTTAAGTAATTATATTATAAAAATAATAATCTAGATATAATATAGTTAAGTTTATATTAATTATCTTTTATTTATATGTTTTAATCTTAGTTTAGTATAAATTAATTCTAGCTTATTTATTATACTTAAATATAGTAATCTTTATTATATATATTTCTATAGTTAACTTATCTATTTTATTATATTTTACTTTTAATACTCTCTATAATCTCTAAGCTAAATTATAATTATTATAGAGATTCTAGTCTTCTTTAAATAAAGTATTCAATATAAAATTAACTACCTTTACTTTATTTTATAAGTAGGCCTTCTTATTATTAATATTCTAAAATCTATATTTCTATTTTTATATAGTATTATTTAGATTATTAATATATATATTTATTATTAATAGTATATCTAACTGCCTTAGTAGTAAACTTTACTTTTATTTACTAGAACTAACCTTTATAGTTATTATAAGTAAGGATTAAGATATAAGCTTTATTTTTATAGTTATCTATATTATATTAATAACTATATATATATTTATAATATAAGTTTTAATTTTATAGAATTAGTTTATATATATAGCTTAGCTATAGCTTAGCTATAGCTTAGTAAATATAATATGGTATTAATACTCTTAGCTTTTTATAATACTTATAAATTAGTATTAATAGTAAGCTCTCTTTAGCTTTAATAATAATTATTCCTATCCTTACTTAATAGTACTTAAATCCTTACTTAATTTAGTATAAATAAACTATTCTTACTTGATAGTTCTTTAAACTTCTTACTCGACTTTAATTTACGTTTCTTATATAAACTTAGTAAATCCTTTATAATTTATAAGTCTATATAATAGTTTAGTTTACTAGAGTGAACCTAGGCTTATAACTTATTAAGTAGATATTCTCTAGAGATAGTAATAATCCTCTTATAAAGTATAAAGTATAATAGATAAAGGGTAGATTAAAAAATATATATTAAACTAAGGAGGGAAAAAGTCGAGGCTACTTAGGCGATATATAGCTAACGCTAGCTTATATAACACTAGTCCTAATCCGGACTTAGTACGCCTAGACTCTAGTTGTGACAGACGTGCTTCTAGATAGTCGGAACAAACAACACTCTATTCTTAGGATAATAGATAAGGAGAGAAGGAAAGCTCGAGAGAGCTGGGAACTAAATACAGGTCGTGCGCGCTAGTACTAGCGCGCCTCGCCGAGCGAGCATGTGACATCCAACCCTCGTGACTATAACCGTCACACTAGTTACTATATATATAATTTCTTTAATGAAAGCTTTAAAAGAAATTAAAAATATAGTACAAAGGTTATAAAAGATTATAAAACTTACTTTATTATAATTAATTAAGAATAATATCTAATATTAATAATTAAGAGATATAATATTATAAGTAAGAAAGTAAAAAAGAATAAAATACTTGTTATTAATTATAAGTGTTTATAACTAGTAAAGTGAAATAATAAATAAATTAATATATTTAAGTATTAATAAATAATTAGAAGTTTAATATATATAATAGTTCTAATATAGCCTAATATAATATATACTCTTAGAAGATTAAGCTAGTATATAAGTAATCTTATAGAATACTATTACTATATACTAAAATACTTATTTTAATACTTAAGATTAATAATTAAGTTAAAGATTATATACTTACTAATAAAGAAAGATATAAACTTAGTAGTATATTTAGATATAGACTAGGCTACTAATAAAAGAACTAGAAGAGTATATCTAAAAATATTATTATATTTTATAATAGTCTAATAATATAGTTAAGTAAGAAGTAGAGATTAGTTTTAATATTAAGTTATAAATTAAAGTATATTATATTAGTATCTTATATAAAGTAAGGCTAATAGATTATATAGATTCTATAGAACCTAGGGCTTAGAAAATATATTAGTAATAGTATAATAAAACTATTATAGTAAGTAAAGTTTAAAAGATTTAAGGAATAAATAGAATTAACCTAGTAAGGTTAAAAGTATATAAGATTATAATATTAATTAGCTATACTTAAGTTACTATAAGAGGGAGTATTAAAGAAATTATATATATAGTAACTAAAGTCTAGGTATACTAAGTTTAAATTAGAACTAGTATTATATAAGCTAGCGTTAGCTATATATTACCTAAGTATAAACCTCGACTTCTTCCTTTCTTAGTCTAATATATACTATGACGACACGTACAGCTAATAGACCGTACACGAATGCACGACCACGCCAGGTGTAAGTTTGGCACTGTGGAACTGTCTATTCGAAGATTCTAAGCTAAAGAGAAGAGGAGAGCTCGAGGGAGCTCGAGTCTAAATACAAGGTGTGATGCCAAGCCACGCTAGTCAAGGCTGAGATAGCACGTGACGGTCAGAACCGTTACATATACTCTTTAACCTACCTTCTATCTATTATACTCTATACCTTATGAGAGGATTATTACTATTTCTAGAGAATATTTACTTAATAGTAAGTATAAATAATATAAGTATTTATATTATATTCTAGTATTCTCGCGATACTATTATAATATCTATAGCTAGTAAAGTATAAAGAGTATAAATATAGATTTTAATAAAGTACTAAGAGTCTCTAGGGAGACTCTTAAAGGCGTCGTATAGGTAAGAACTCGTATCGCCTTATATTACTACAAAGCTATACTTAGCTATATAGGGAGCCGTACTAAGAGCTACCCTATATACTTAAGCCTTACCTATACGTATAAGGCTCTTTGTATCTACATAGTAGTACTTTTATATATCGGAATAATATGAAAATAAGATAGAGTTATACGCCTAATCAAGTAGTATCTTGTCCTTAATTTATATATCTTTCCGACTAGTAGAAGTATAGCTACGTATATAGGAATACTATATACGCTATAAACGAGTTTTAGTATTTCTATAGCTAACTTGTAGGACCTACTTTTCTTTCCTAATATAGTAGGTAGTTCTACGCTTTACCTAATATAGTAGGTAGTTAAGGTTTAACGTTCCTACCTATATAAAGCCTTCTAGAGTCTCTTTTAGGATCCGAGGAACAAGGAATAAATTATATTAAGACGAGAGAATATTAAACTAGATTAGTATTTAACTCTTAATTAATAAATAACTTATTATTAATATATTTTGCTTATATTCAGGTTCACGTAGGAGGTGGATATGTTATTTGGGTCAAACAGCCGCCCTGGGGCACTTGTGAGGCTATTCGCACCTCATCAAGTGGAGCCCAGGCTGCCAAGCGCTCAATTAAGGCCTATCTCACTATCTAATTCTGGTGGCTAGCTTGGGGATGGTGGAGGGTAAATAAGAAAACTGCTCCTGAGAGCGTGCAACAACAATCCTACAATTAGTGGATTTGTTGTTGGTGTTGTGGACAAGTGATCTAAGAGATCAAACGATATATGCAAGCTTGCTTAGTCACCCTTAATACGCAAAACACATCCTTTGCTTATATTCAGGTTCACGTAGGAGGTGGATATGTTATTTAGGTCAAACAGCCGCCCTGGGGCACTTGTGAGGCTATTCGCACCTCATTAAGTAGAGCCTAGGCTGCCAGACGAAGGCTGTGCCCAAATAATGTGTGTGGGATTGTATGGTAATATTAGATTGTGGCTTGTATTGATAGAGTTTGTATGATGAGATTGGATTGTGGTTTGTAGTTGTGGAGCTTGTTTTGTAGTAATTGCTTGTTTTGTAGTAATTGCTTGTTTTGTAGTAATTACTTGTTTTGTAGTAATTGCTTGTTTTGTAGTGATTGTTTGAATTGTAGTATTGCTCTTTGGTTTGAATTACTTTAATTAAATTAGGCTTATTTAATTTTTAATTGCTTATATTACTTATTTTGTAATTATTGTATATAATTCCTCCCAAGAACTAACGGGATTAAACCCGTGAGAAACCTCCTACTCAATAAGAATTTGTCCTCGATCGATACGTTAATATATCCTAAATACGCATCCGAAGTCCACCTTCCTAGCCTTTGTATTTGCTCCTTTGTAATTCTATTCTTATGTGCTTGTGTTACGGCTCCTAGACAATAACTGTAACTACTAAACTTCATCTAATTTTTGTATCCTAGTGCCTTTAACCTTCTCCTTAATTCGTCTACTATCGCGGGTTTTGTGAATAGCGTATTCGAGCCTCCTCTCGCTCTTTGAAACAGTAGCGTATTATAGTATTGTTTATCTAATTTGAATAGCTTTTTAAGAGCTTTTACCGCGTATGTTAAATCGTCCTCCGCTACTACCACTACGTTAACCCCGCTATTCAAATAGTCCGTTTTGCTAGTCTTTAGCCTTATCGATACAAAGGATTCGTCTTCCGCAAAAGTAACGTTAGATCTAGTTACTTTCTCCTTCTCGAATTTGACCTTGTCCTTAAAGTCCTCCGCCGTATATGTAAGCTCTCCTAAGCAAAAGAACCCCTTGTATACTAGCTTTGAAAACACCATAAAATTAAGATTGTTCCGAATTACGTCCTTACTACTTTTCTCAGCTTCCTTGTCCTATCGTTCCACTATAATATCTTTAAGAATCTCGTAGGTAATTAGTTCCGCTTTGCGCTTCTCGTCTTTAATATTCATCCTTCTTACTCCTGCTATAATACGCTTTACTGTCTTATTGTCAATGTGACGACACGTACGATATGTTGCCCGTGGGCGTCCAAGGTGTAGGTTATGGAATCGTAGAACTGTCTATTCGAAGATTCTAAGCTGAGGAGAAGAGGAGAGCTCGAGAGAGCTCGAGTCTAAGTACATAGTGTAGGTCGCTGAGCGACGCCACGTAATACAAGTGGCACGTGATAGTCAGGACCGTTATATTACCCCCCCCTTTAAAAAAAAGCTTGCCCTCAAGCTTGTAGGCATCTCTATATTATCGTCCAATTCTTCGTACGAATCCAATCCCTTCTCCCAAGCCTTGATCCATTCCTATAGTCGACGCGGGGGTCCTGGCTCTAAAGGGTATTACAAGTAGAAGCTTCTGAGCTTATGTAGCAAGTACTTAAAGTCTAACGCAGGATACCAATCTAGGTCCTTATTATACCATGTCCATTTTGCCTTATAGTATAGTACTTTCCTTATTTTCTTAACTACAATTACCTCTTCCACTTCCCACTCCTCGTCGTCTATAACCTATATCGGTGGCGGTGGCTCATTTACTTGTCCTAGTAGTAGGTCGTCTGAGGCTTTCCGTAGGCGGTCTGTTAAGAATACAGGGTGTATCTTTATACTTGCTAGTAGCTTGACCTTATAGGAGTGTCCTACCTTTTAAATCACTTCGTATAGACCTGCCATTTGGTAGTCTAACTTGTAACTAGGGCGCTCTGTCTTCCAATTCCTTATAGATACCTAGACCTTGTCCCCTATATCGAAGTCTACTTCCCGTCTATGTGGGTTAATATCCCTTCGTTTCTTGTCTTGTACTTCCTTTATGATTATACGCGCTACTTCCCATGCTTCTTGGAGCCTCTTGACTACTCGCTGTACTTCTTCCTGATTTAGCTTCTCCTTTACTATAGCCGCGTCTAGCGTGTCCTAGTCAAAAGAGGTGCGAGGGGGGTAGGCATTAAGGAGCTCAAATAGCGACATCCTAATACTCTCGTAAGGTAGCGTTAGCTAGGCGTAGTCTATAATAGGCAGGAGTTCAGACTAGTTGTCCTAATAGTAGTTAACAAACGGGCGTAGGCGCTAATTAAGATACTAATTCATAATCTCTGTCTGTCCGTCTGTTTGTAGGTAGAAAGCTATAGAGAGTTTAATCTAGATCCCTAGTATACGACAGAACTCGTTCTAGAAGTTAGAGATAAACTAAGGTCCTCGGTTAGACACAATTGTCTATAGCGCTCTACAATGTCGATAGACATACGATATATAAAGCTAGGCTATATCCTTAGTAGTTGTAGTCTTGTAACAAGGAACAGAGGTACTTTGCTTACTTAGACGATCTACTACTACAAATACTACGTCGTACCCGTGTTTGTCTCTTGGCATTAACTTGAAATCTATACTAATATACTGTCTAGGCCGGTCTGGGACTGGTAGCGGGTATAGGAGTCCTGGTGTTCGGTCTCGAGGCACGTGGGCTCGCTTACAAGCGTAATAGTTACGGATATACTAGGTCACGTCTCGGGCAAGTCCTTTCCAATAGTACTTCTGACTAAGGATACGTGTCGTCTTTGTCTTGCCAGGGTGTACAGAAGAGATCTAATCGTGAGCTTCTCGAATTAAATTAGCTACTAGGGTATCTTATGTAGGAACCACTAAACGTCCCTAGTAAAGCAGAAGTCCGTTGTCTAGCTGGAAGTTACCTGGCTAGTCCTCTACTTGCTTTCGTAGAGCGACGAGTGATTCTGCTGAACGATTGGCTATCAAGATTCGCTCTATTAATTAACTCGGCTCGCGTATCGCTTTGTCTAAGGGAGCGAGGTCTAGGCTATTGTTCTCCAGGATCGCTAGGTTAAGTTATTCTGGCTATAGCAAGGCCTTAGTATAGATAAATGCTTTAAGCTTGTCCTAGGGACCGACGTCTTACTCTCTTTGTAATAAAGCATCTACTTACGTACTATCCTTGCCTACCTAGTATATGATTATAAAGGAATATTAAGAGAGTAGTTCAGCCTAACAAGCCTAGCGGCTAGTAAGCTATTTAGTTATTATAAAATACTTAAGTGCTTTGTGATCTGTATATACCTTGAACCGAGAAGGCGTGCTTTATAGTTTAGGACGCCAGTGGCCTAGGGAGCGTATAATAGCTAGCATTTCCTTGTCGTAGATCTCGTAATTATATTCGGCAGGAGCTATAGTCTTTGAAAAGTAACCTACAGGATACTATTCACCGTTAGGGTATAGTTAAGAGAGGATACTAGCTACTACTCTATTAGATGTATCTGTTTCTAGCTTATATTCTAGCGTAGGATCGTAGTGTCGTAGAAGAGGGGACGAAACAAGACGACGCTTAAGTTCCTAGAAGGCTTGCTAGCACGGCTCGTCAAAAACAAAGGGAGTTGTAGCTTTTGTTAATCGCGTAAGTAGCTTAGCGATAACGCCGTAGTCTCGGATAAAGCGTCTATAGAAGTTATAAAAACCAAGGAAAGACTAGACTCCTTTAACTATACTTGGCTCCTTCTACTCGTAGATTATAGAGACTTTGTCTAGGTCTACTTCAATACTGTCTATACTAACTATAAAGCCAAGGTACTTTGTACGAGTAACGCTAAATTCGCACTTCTTAATGTCTGCTTGTAGGCTAGTATCACGGAGTCTCTAGAGGACCTTTTGTACGTGTTCGTTATACTAAAGAGGGTTGTCGGAGTAAATAAGGATGTCGTCCAAGTAGGTAGTACAAAAGTCGTCTAAATAGTCGAATAGTACGTTATTCATATAGCGCTAGTACGTTGCGGGACCATTCGTAAGACCAAAAGGGAGTACTTTGTACTTGTACGAACTATACCTAGTACGGAAAGTCGTTAGGTCTTCCGCGTCTAGGTATATCCGGATATAGTGAAAAGCCTAACGGATATCGAGCTTTGTAAAGATCTTTGTATTAGCAAGGCGGGCAAGGGTCTTGTCTATTAGCGGTAAGGGGTAACGATCCTTGCGAGTAAGAGCATTTAGCTTACGAAAGTTAATATAGAACCGTAGGCTACTATTTAGTTTACGTACAAAGAGAGTAGGTAAGGCAAAGGGTACTTAGCTTAACTCGATAAATCCCTTGTCTAGGTTCTTAACTAGATACTACTTAATAGCCTTAAGCTTATCTACTAACTAGTAATAAAGCGGGTTATATCCAAGGGTGTTTAGAGCTTCTAGCTTAATTCGGTAATCGTACTAGCGGTAAGGCGGGAGCTTGTCTAATGCTGCCTTTGAGAACACATCCTCGTACAAGCTATACTATAAAGGTAGCTTGTCCCTGATCTCCTGGATAGTTGCTTAGTCGTTATCTTCAAGAGTCTCTTTCTCTTAGATTATCTAGTCTAACTTATATAGGCTTGTAGGAAAGAACTTATTCTCTTTTCGTTGTAGGTAAAAGTGGAATCCGTTTATACTAATATAAGCGATGTCTACCGAAGGCAGGGGTTACTATACTAGGGAGTCTAACAAAGTAGGTAGTTAAAGTATATTTTCTAGTAGGTTAAGCTCCTACTATATTCGACGTATCTTGTCTTGTATATCCCATTCGTACTTCCGGTTACTAATAGTCTTAACTTCGCTTGTGTCCTGGCTCTCATAACCTAAGTCTATCTCTTCTAAGAGAATACTAGACGGAGGTGGACTAACGGGGCGGGCGAGGATACGAGAGGGCTTGCCTTGTCTGCCATCCTAACGTCGTATATCCTCCCTCTCTATAGCACGTTCCCTGGCTAGTACGTCTTGCTGATGATTAGTCTAGGTGCGTTAAGGGGCGATGTAGCTTCTAGGTATAAGGATCTCTTTCTAAAAAGTAGGCGGGACAGAATACTCGTCGTCGTCAGGCCACATTAGTCTTCCTTGTCCTAGATTTAGCCAGATTTTGAAGTAAGCCATCTACTTAAGTCTAAGGATTATATCGTGGTTGCCAAGGTCTAGGATATAGAAGGGGATGTCTCTTTGTCGGTGTCCATCTATAGAGAGTTGGAGGGTAAGGATATAAGTAATAGACTTGCTTACTTTACCATCGAATCCTTTAGTTTTAATAGGTTGTTTTAATTTTTTAGGTATAAGGTTAAAGAACTTAGCTATATTAATAGTATAAGTAGTATTAATAAAAGCAAAGCCGTTTGCTCTAGTATTAATTAAGGCGTGGGATATAATTATAATTCCATTGTTTCCTAGAGTATACGGAAATGTAAAGTGCTTTCTACCTATTAATCGACTTAAATTAATCTTTTTCAGACTAAGAGCATACCCTAGGTAGGAGTCTTAGCCTAGGGTTCCTCTTTTCTTGAATTGTATATAAGCTAATCGTCTACTATTTCTCCTTTAATCTCCTTAACATCTACCCGCTTTAGCTCTGAGCAGGTAGCAGCAAAGTGTCCCTTCTTATAACAGTTGTAGCAAGTAGGTTTAATGTCGGCATCTTTAGGTACTGGACGTCTTACTTTGTTAGCTCGGGGCTTTTCGCTAGTGACGCGCTTAGGAGTAAGATTAGACGTAGAGCGTTAAGAGCGTAAAGTAGGGACAGATATCGGCGGTAAATCTAAAGTTGAAGTATACAGGGCTTGCGTAGTTAACTTTCCTCTGTATTGTTTCTGGCGCTCCTCTCTTATAGTAATACGCTTTAACTCAGTGTCTAAAGACAAGTAGCTTACTAAAAACTCCTAGTATATGCCGAGAGTCCGTAGAACTAGGGCTATCCCTCTCTAGAGGGGTGTCGTTAGCCTGTCGTACAAGTCTAAGCGGAGGCTATCTTAAGGGATTTGTACTTCTCCTACTAGATGTAGAAACTAGGTCTAGAACTCGGCGAACGTCTAGGTTGTCTTTATAGTACAGTAATAGTTATACTCGTATCTAGCGTCTTGTACTTAGTTAGGGTTAGTATAGATAGAAGCAAGGTACTCGATCATCTCTCTAGCAGAGGTAAAACGCGTCTAGGAGTCTTCGTCGTAGCGTAGCTAAAGGTGTCGCTAAGCGTCTCTAGTAGTACGGTTAAACAGGTAAAGCATCTTGTCTTCTTTGTCTTAGAAGTGGTCTACGTTACTCCTAAATTTGCCTTGAATCTAGATCTTCCAGCTAGGAATAGTAGGGTCTTGTCCGTTAGATAAGAGCTAGGGATCTAACTATTTCTTTAAGTACTTATAGCTAGTACTCGAGCTTGGTGTCGCAGAATCAGGGGTATTACATTCGATGGATTAAGCGACATATTAAGGTAAAGGTAACGGGGCTACCAAGGGGTTATTATTGCTTATACCGCCTAGAGTAGTAAGTTAATCGAGGATCTGGCCTAACACATTGTCGGTATTAGACTAGTTTTTAGATAGGACACGGATCTACTCTTAAAGCTAGGATACGTTAACCTCCTCGGCATCGTCGTAGTTAGAGTTTTGTTACATATAACTAGTAGCTAAGGGTCTGCCGTCGTTAACCTAGATTATATTATCCTAGGTGTCGGCATTGTCGGTAGAGCTTTGTCCTACTCTTGAGGAGTTCTTTTAGTACGCTCCCGCGGGACGCGCTTTTGGTACTATTGTAGCAAATAGTGAATAGGTCGTAAAGATAAGGTTGTAACTATAGGTCGTAAAGGTAAGGTATACGCGCAAAGAAAGTCTATCTTCTAAATTAGCGTATATCCAGGGCGCTCCGCTCGCTAGATCTTCTCAAGTCCCTTTAAAAAGCTCTACGGCTAGGCAAATAAGGATCGTAGGGTCCTTCTACCGCGACGGATAGACAGGAAGGGATATTTAGTAAAGCCTTCCTAGGTAGTATAGGTAAGCTTAGAATAATATAACGACACGTACGATATATTGCCCGTGGGCGTCCAAGGTGTATATTATAGAATCGTAGAACTATCTATTCGAAGATTCTAAGCTAAGGAGAAGAGGAGAGCTCGAGAGAGCTCGAGTCTAAGTACATGGTGTGGGTCGCTGAGCGACGCCACGTGATACAAGTGGCACGTGATGGTCAGGACCGTCACAGTCGAATACCTTCAGATCTAGTATCCTGTTAATATATACTAAGCGAATATGTGATATTTATTATTGTAAACTATTAGCTTTTAATTTACCTTTAAACTTGCCTAGTCCTCCTGCCGCTCTGAGTACTATGTAATTCGCTAGTGGAATTACTTAAGCTAGATATAGCTAGATTCTATTACATTTGTAGAAGAACTCGTACACGTTTTAGCCCGAATTATATACCCTTCGAGTCCCTAGCGCTAATCTATACTATATATGTTTTACTACTAATTTTGAGAGTACTTATAGGATTATACTATACTATACTAAGGGAGGTTCCGCGTAATTATACTTAGTAACTAGGGGTATAAGTTAGTAATTAAAACTCTGTCAAATCTTGAAAGCGCGTCGGCTAATATATTTTCCGCCCCCGGGAGCTAGTATACTATAATCTCGATATTGTATTTTGCTGCCCTTAAGAGTATTCGACGAAGTAACGTATTTACTAGGCTCTTTAAGGATTGTTTATTAAAACCTACGAATATAGTAGTGTTATCTATATAGATATAGATTCTCTTAGATCTCTATAAAGGAGCCTACCGCTCGAACGCTTCTTTAATTACTTCTATTTCAGCGATGTTTATATCGAATACGTTATCGCTAGGTTCGCGCCTTGTTATTAGGGTAGGGTATTAATTAGATTGTCCGCAAGGAGAGAAGGAGAGAACTCCTCGCGGTGGAACTAACTAAATAGCTACGGAATACCCCTATTTACTCAAGCGAATCTATTCACTATAAAACTCGAAATCGAACCTTTATATAAGGCCCGCCCTTATCCTAGAACCCTTCTGTACAGAAGCAGCGCGAGCAGCTTGCAATTCCTTAGACGTAGGTCGTAACTTATTAGGGAAAGAGCGATAGAACAGGGTACGAGATATAGAGCCTGTAAAGACATTCGCAAGGGGCTCCCACGTAGTCTCCTCGTAACCTCTCTACTAGACTAAATACTTAAATTAACTGTCTTGACGCCGAGAATCGATAATTCTATTAACTGCCTATAATTCCTGACCACTATTATCGAGTACTACTAGCATAGCTAGTGGATTGTGCTGCCCAGGTAGTAGAGTACCTACAGTTAGCCTTAACAAATTAGTATAGAAGACTAGATGGATTACTTCGAGTTCTACTAGTAAGTCTAGCTTATACGTATACAAGTTAACCTTCTAAAGGACTCGGAAAGGTCCTATAAACTTAGCATCGAATTTAGGAATAGGACGAGTAGATAGGATATTTTTAGTACTCAATAGTACTAAATCACCTACTCGATAAGTAGGGGCTAGGTCCCTTGAATTATTAGCGGAGGACTCTATCGAATCTCGAGCGGCTAGGAGATTAGTTCGTAATAAATCGAGGATCTCCTATATTTTCTGTACGAATCGAGTACTAGCTAGTTCTTTTAGTAACATAGAGTCTAAGTCTTTTAGTAGTATAAAGCTTAGTCGAGGGTAGTAACCGTAGTTCGTAAAAAAGGGGGACATTCTAGTAGAGCTATTTATAACATTCCGTATAGCGAATTCTACTAGGGGGAGATATTGTACCCACTTCTTCTAAGCGAAGTCTAAATAAAGACGAAGGTATTTCGCTACTAACTTGTTTATAATTTCGGTTTGACCGTTAGTCTTAGGATAGTATACTATCGAGAGTTATACCTAGATTTGTAGTATGTCGTAGACAGCTTTCTAGAAGTTAGATACAAACAAGGTTCCCCGGTTAGAGACAATTAAGCTAGGGAGTCTATAGAGCTTCTAAATCTCTTGTACGAAGACGTAAGCTAGATTAGCAGCGGTCATGGTAGTTTTACAAGGAATAATATAATAGTCCTTAGAAAGCTTGTTAGTTACTACTATTATCTAGTTAAAACTATTAATCCTAGCGAGGGGACCTATAAAATCTATAGATAAGTCGGTCTAACGCTAAAGTGGGAGTAGAAGTGGTTTTAGAGTGCCTTAATAACGAAGCTAAGAGTTCTTATTACGAGCGTAACTTTTACAAGCTCTACAAAACTAAGCGATATCGCTATATAACTTCGGCTACTAATAATATTAAGAAATTAGTTTAAAAAGCTTGTTCTGTCCTAGGTGACCACTTTCTATAGAATCGTGGCTCTTTTAAAGTAGCTATACTCGTAAATCAGTATTAGGAACGTATAGACGGTCCCGGAAGTATAGCTAATTTTCGCGAATTATATATTCCGACAAAGACACTTCCTTAGAGTACAGGGTACGGTTAATATAATTTATCTCAGTTAATATTCGCTTCTAGAAGGGGTTATTAGGATAGCCCTCCTCAAGTATACGGGTAATCTTCTGGTCGTTAGATTCGGTAGCCTCCTCTAGTAGTATAGGCGACAATCGTAAGGCCGGGTCTAAATTGTGACCCTTAAGTAGGGCCTGGTCCTGGTATTTTAAGCGGGGATCGTCCGAATCTTGGGGTAAATCCTAGGAGCGTCGAGTCAAAGAGTCGGGCTTGACGAGGTCTTTTGCAGGGGCTACTTTAATAACAAAGTCAAAGGAGGACAGGAACTCGCTCTAACGTACTTAGCGACGAGTAAGGTACTTAGTAGTTATAAAGTACTTGAGATTCTAGTGGTCTATAACAACGGAAATAGGGTATTCGACGCTGGCTAGCTCAGCTCGCCAGGATTCAAAGGCTTGTACAATTGTAAGAAGCTCCTTATCGTAGATCTTATAATTGTACTTAGCGGGGTCAAATACCCTAGACATAAACGCTACAGGATATAAAACACTATTAAAATACTGAGAGAGTATCGCTACAGATATAAAGTCCGAAGAATCGCATTCTAAAACTACTTCTTTAGTGTAATCAAAGTGTCGAAGAACAGGGGCTGAAATAAAGGCTCGCTTAAGCGTCTGGAACGTATGCTCGCAATCCGAATCCCAGGACTAAGACACTCCCTGCCTAGAGAGAAAATTAAGGGGCTTAATAGTATGCGAAAAGCCCTTAATAAAGCGACGGTAAAAGTTCGAAAACCCTAGAAAAGCTTACAAGTCCTTAAGATTAGATAGCGTCTACTAATTAATAACTGTAGAGACTTTCTCTAGATCTATCCGTACGCCGTCGGTGTTAATTATTATACTAAGATACTTGACTTCCTAGACTTTAAAATTACACTTCTTTATATCTAAATGTAGGCCGGCTGATTATAGAGTATCTAGTACTTAATAGACGTGCTCGCGGTAAGATTTCAGGTTATTAGAATAGACTAGTATATTGTCTAGAAAAGTAGTACAAAACATGTCCAAAAATGGACAGAGGACTTCGTTAATCCGAGCCTAAAAAGTAGTAGGTGCGTTAGTAAGACCGAAGGGCATAACAAGGGATTCGAATAAGCTATATTAAGTGTTAAAGGCAGTAAGCTATTCGTCTCCCTCTTTTATCCTAATACGATTAAATATAGTAATTATATCAAGCTTCGTAAAGTATTAAGCTTTGCTTAGGCGCTAAAGAGTCTCCTAGATTAGTGGAATAGGATACCGATTCTTAATTGTAATGTTATTCAAAAGTTAATAATCTACGTAAAAGCGGAGACCGCCGCTAGGCTTCTTTACAAATAAAACTAGTGATACAGCGGGAGAATTGCTTATACAAATAAAGCCCTTGTCTAACTATTCCTTGAGATACTTTCTTAAAACAAGAAGTTCTAGTTTAGATATATTATATAACTTGCTATAAGGTAGGGTCTTATCTAGCTTTAATTTAATATGGAGATCGCAATCCTAATACAGTAGTAGGATATTAGCTACGTCTCTGTTAAAAAGTAGTAGGTAACGGTAGTAGTGTTAAGGTAAAAGAGAAGTAGGATTAACCGTCGATTTTAGTCGTAAAGCGATTTCTACGTCTTCTATTAATACGCTACGCAAATAGAGCTCCGAGGCTCTCTGTTATCGAGTTCTAGAGATAGTTAAATTAGGCAAGGGAGAAAAAGACTCCTCCTCTTTTAAAATACGCTTTATCCGCTAAGGGCTATCTAAGCTATCGTCTAGACGAATCTAACAAGATCCCTTAACTAAAGAGTCGACTAAATCTATCCTAGATCTCTCTAAATACTGGTCAATTTCAAAGAGAGACAGAGAGAACACCTCGACTCTATAAGTCTTCGCGAGCTTATAGAAAGCGGCAGCGCCTACTTTCCGCGGTAGTAGTGTTCGCACCTCTTCCCTTATATAAGTAACTTGTATAGTATCTAGGTACTATAGTATACAGTAGGCCTTGCAAAATCTAGAGTAAAAGTTAATAACTCGTCCTATCTAGTCCACGTTCGGGTTATAAAGAGCTAGCTATAGTTATCCCAGAATAATATCGTAGGATACTAGCGTAGTAACGTAAAACCGTTGCTAACGTTCGATATGCTTACTAATAATCAAATCTAAAGTAATAGTATATATAACAGCACCTATAATAGAAGGCCGTCCGTCTATAATACGAAGACTTTGTAGTCGAGCGAGTAGTTCTAAAACAAATCCATTTTATTACGCGTAGGCGGAATCGATAAAGTATTAAGCTAAAGTACTAGAATCGAGTATATAATAAGTAGTGGAAGTAGTATATAGATTATTAGTATTATTAAGATCCTTGTAAGCTACCTTACAAGGGACTTCTTCAACGTTTTTTTACCTTTCCTCGAGTAAAGAGAGCCTTAATATCTTATTCCTTTTACGTCCCTAACGGCGACTATCGCCAGAGACTATGCCTTTCCCGCCTTATCCTTCTTCGCTTTCGCCTCCTTAGCCTTCTCTAACTTAGGACAGGGAGTCTTTAAGTTGTGGTTAGGAGAATTATAATAAAAGTACAAGCTATACTTTATTTGATATTCCTTCCGAGCCTTCTTCTCCTCTAACGTAACCGCGCGCTTCTTGTCTTCGATATCTTTCTTAGTCCAAACTACCTTACTACTAATCTTTAGAGCGTCTAAATCTATAGGATCACAACTAGAGTCCGCCGTAGAAACAGGAGCCGAAGTAGGCGGAGGACTAATAGGTTGTAGAGGACTACTAGCAGACTTTTTATAAAGAAAATTCTCACCAAAAACGCGGCGGCAGACATAGTCGGCATCTTGTACAAGGGTAGCTAAATTCGTAAGAGGGAGTTTGTCGTTATAGAGAGGGTTTTACAAGACGCGATCAGCGACCCTAGAATCTAGAGCATTTTGTAAGAGGGTGTAAGCTTTGTATCCTTGAGAGTTTAATACTATATAGAGGGATAAGAAGTTAGCAAGGAACTTATTAGTTCTTATATTATCTTATTAAAGTTTACAGAGCTTGTTAAAGGCATTACTACGTAAATAGGGATTACTAAAGGTATTACTCAAGGTAGTAAAGATATTATTAACAGATTACAAAGCCGGGCCGTACTCTCTAAGTTCGTTAATATAAGGGTTAATATACTTACGTACTTCGCCTTCCAAAGTACTCAAAACGTAGTTTATACGGTTAGTCTTATTAGTCTACTAATCCCGATTCTACTAAAGCTTAATTCTTATACTAATAAGATAGCTACGAAGGTTAGAGGGCGATCGAAGCTTGCCACCGAATTTAATAGGATCAGGATATGCCGGGGAACGCGTAACGTAGACTTGTTATTATTATAAGGTATTCACTAGTAGGGGTATAGGAGTAACTAGAGCTGTTTAAGTAGTAGTTCGAAGCTTACTATTCTATTTCTAGAGTACGACGAATCGATTATAGAGTTATATATACTTATTCTAGAGTTTCTAGGTGTCTTCCTTTACTTCCTCTTCGTCTCGAAGGGCCTCTATATATACTTATCTAGATGTTTCCAAACCCTCGACGATGCCCTTAAATATTTGTTAGAATACTTAAGGGTTTCGGGTCGCGGCTCGGGAGAGTGTCTACGGGTTGTTACGGTAATAGTAAAGGTTATTAGTATTAAAGTGTTCTAGTTAAGGTTAAGGTTAAGGTTAAGGGTCTAGTAGATTGTTCCAAGGTGCGAATCCGCTAGGTGGTTATGGATTTTGGTCTCTAGCCTAGCCCTCGAAGCCTATGCCAAAAGCTTAGTTAGCTATAATAGAATACAACGACTATGTTAATCGTATTAGTTCGTAAAAGGCGGACAATATGTTAGGGTAGGGTATTGATTAGATTGTCCGCAAGGAGAGAAGGAGAGAACTCCTCGCGGTGGAACTAACTAAATAGCTACGGAATACCCCTATTCACTCAAGCGAATCCATTCACTATAAAACTCGAAATCGAACCTTCACACTTGTTAACTTTACGAACGCTATTCCTGGTTAAACTTCTAAGGCCCGATCTCTCTAATTTGCTAGACTATTGAGATAAAAACCTCCGTATCCTTAAATTAAAGTATCTATAAACAGTTAAACTTCTTCTCTGTCTTTCGAAAAGAACGTAGTTCCGTTAAATTCTTGAACCGCTTTAAGCTACTACTTAATATCTTAACGTGCTTCGCGTAGTATTCGCTTAGCCTAGTACTTCGTCGCTATTAGTAGAAACGAAGCAACGTAGCTCTAAAGGTTTCTATAAAATACCTAGCCTAGCTAAATTGCCGGAGCGCAATAGGTAAGAAAACCCGCTAATTCTCTCGCTTTTTATAGCGAAAGTAAGTTACCTGCTAGTACGCTTATTGTTAATCGAATCGCTTTTGCTACCTTGTCTTATAGGATACTTAGTATAAACTCTATTATATCTATTACATAACCTAGGATTTTAACTCGAGTTCCCTTTACGTTCTTTTACTTCTTTTAAGGTATTCCGAGAACTATTGTAAATCTATTATAATCGTCCTTAAATTCGAGTATTTGTTCTTGTAATAATCCCGGTTAAAGAACTACTATAAAATCGTCTAAGTAATAGATTATATCCTCCTACTTTAAATACGATTATAATATCCAATGAATTACTTCTGTAAACAAATTGAAGATAAAAGGAGAAGTCCTTAGTCTAAACATTAGACAGTTCTCTTAATAGTATTAGTTATTCTATTTAAATCTAAATATCTACCGAACCTTGTACGCTAGTAGGATATTCCTGAATACGTCTACTATATCGCGCTTTATAATCATCGCTCCTCGGTCTTTTTGTAGTACTATTGTAATAACTTAGCGTATTAATAAGTACTTTAAGTACACTACTTCTACTTCGATCCTATTATTAACTAACTCTATAGTAGGGAAAGACAGATCGTAGATTCTTCGAAGAGAACTATCCTCTTTTAGTACTAGACCAAGTAGTAAGGATATAAACCTTTTAGGTAATAGAAGTTGAACTTTTAAGATTCGACCTAATCTAAGGTCCTTTTGAATACCTTCTTCTATAGCTCCTTAATTAAGTCTCGCCGATTTGTGATTCGCGGATATTAGTTGTTTCTCGTCTCCTTTGTATCTAACTAGAGTACTAAACCAAAGAATTAATAAAAGGTGAAATCTTAGAGGTCCTAGATATAGAGCTAATAACTCCTTCCATGCTTTGAATCTAAAGGGTAACGGCGAATCAGATAGTAGTTCGGCCTATCTATTATAACATTGAAATAAAGGAGAAGTATTAGGATATACAGGTGTAGGATAGCAAGGGTAACTTTGTATAAATATTTGGAGTAATTTCCCTAATTATACCTTAGATACCCCCTCTCCTACACTAAACCTTTATTCTGTTTTGGGCTTATCTACTACCTTATCCTTCTTCTCATTGCTTAAGGACCTACCGCTTGTACCCAAACCGTTAACTTTGTATTCCTTGATCGAGTGATTCCTACTATATCTTATATACGTATAATAGCGTTTATACTAGGCCGCGGTATAAGAGAAATTATTAAAGTTCTAACAAAGTGCTATAATATTGTTTAGCTCTTTCTTAAACCTATGCTTCTCTACTCTTCCTCCGCGTCCACTCGAACCTATTCCGCTACTAGATTAACTAGGCGTCTTTATAACCGCGCGATAGTACTACAGAATCTATCTCTTAGGAAGAATCTACTTATTATGGTTATATAAGTTATTTTAGAACTTGCGTTCTTTATAGAATTAAATTACTATTAGGAGGATTCTTTTTAACTAATCATATGTCTTCGTTAATCTTAATACTTTGTTATAGAATATGTTATAAGCTCTATTTAATAGCGGGTATTTGTCTCCAAAGAAGACGTTGATAATCAACATGTACTACCTGAAACCTTCGCTCTAAATTACGTAGGTGTTTCTGTAATCCTTTAATTTTCCTTTGACCTTTATACTCTTTATCTTTCTATTATCGAATACTATATCGTAATCTCTCTCGTCGTCGTCAAAATCCGCCGTAAAAGTTAATTTGCAGACGTTAATTAGGTCGAACTTTTCTAGAATAATATCTACTATATACTTGCGGTTAATCCCTTGGAATTATAGTAAGAGCTTCTTTTACTTATCTAATAACTTACCTTCATTATTATCATCTGCTACCTAAGTTCCGCCTACTCCTTGTGCCTAGACCGGTCCTGCCGTAGCACCTCCTAGGTTATTTGTCATCGCCGTAATTCGAGCTTACGATTCCTCCCTTAACAACATCAATTTAAGGTTATGCTCTTCTACCCGAAGTCGATCCTCCAACAACATATTACCCTATAACACCTCTTGAATTCCCGGCAATTGCCTGTTCTAATGTTATTGTTGTAGTAGTAGAAGTAGGCCACCTAAACCCGTACCCGTTTGTTGTAGAGTTGTCATCTTGTCGAATTAATTCGAATTGCACTTGAATGAGAGTGATATGCTGAATCTGACGAAAGGACCAGCCTTTTAAATAAGAAAACTGCTCCTAAGAGCGTGCAACAACAATCCTACAATCAGTGGATTTGTTGTTGGTGTTGTGGACAAGTGATCTAAGAGATCAAACGATATATGCAAGCTTGCTTAGTCACCCTCAATACGCAAAACACATCCTATTAAACCTTAACTAAGGTATTTACTTAAAAGCCGGCGAGCTTATATAAGCTAGTATAGCTAGCGAGGTATACTTATAACTAATTACTTAATAGTAAATTAATTATAAATTAATTTACTATTAAGTAATTAGTTGCGAGCACGCCTCGCCAGCTACGCTGGCTCGTGCTAACTCGCCGGCTTTCAAGTAGATACCTTAGTTAAGGTTTAATAATATATTAATAATAAGTTATCTATTAAAAGAGTGAAATACTAAGGAAAAAGACGTACTTGCGAGGCGGATCACGTGCGAAGGCGCTTGGGCCACACACTCCTAGCGCCCCACCAAAATCCACGGTCGCACTTGTACGTACGTCTACACTCTGCTAGCTACAGATATCGTAATAGCATAGCGAGAACACTGAATATAGCCTGAATGCCTATATTATTTATGTGCAATTGATGCGTGTTTTAAATCCGATTCTAGCTAGATGCGGGCGCGAGAGTAGTGGTTTTGGCCTCACACGGAGCTCGGATGCTCTCAGCTCAGTACCTCGGCATGACGTAATCTTGCTCTCAGCCCACGTCGTACCTACTCTCGGTATGCCAGCCCACACCCTGCTAGCTACAGATGTCGTAATAGCATTGCAAGAACACTTAAATATAGCCTGAATGCTTAGGATATTTGTGTCTGATTTATATGTATTTAACATACGATTCTAGCTGGATACGGGCGCGAGAGTAGTAGTTGGTAGTTTTGGTGTTCCTGCGTGGGTGCCTGAGTGCCTGGCTTATGCAAGGCACTATCGCACTTCTAAGGTGGCAAAAAGGTAGCGATAACTTCTAAATTATATAACTCCCGCTATAATTATCGTACGCGCATTCCGAAAACATAGGATTATAGTGCGTTGAGCTAATTAATCTGTGTCTTAATTATGAAAGTTTTAAATGTGTTTTGGGCTCGATGCGGCCTTGCGAGTAGGATCGTACTTTTAGTGTTCCTATATGTACGATATATGCAAGGGATAGAGAGCCGAGTTGTTATCCTTTTATGTAAAGCGACTTAAATATGCACGTTTTTTCTCGCTTAAAAGTACTAAATACTATCTTACTATATAATATAAGGGCGAGGGCGAGCTTATAAGCTCGTCTAGCCTCGTTATATATATTTTTTAATAATTTTTTTTAGTAAAACTAGTCTACTTTTATACTCTTTATTTATTACTTTATATAATTAATATTTATTACTAATGTGACAGACGTGCTTCTGGACAGTCGGAACAAACAACACTCTATTTGTGAAGGTTCGATTTCGAGTTTTACAGTGAATGGTTTTACACGTGATAATCCCTACTTAAGCGAATAAGGTTTTCTGTAGATATTTAGTTAGTTCTACCGCGAGGAGTTCTCTCCTTCTCTCCTTGCGGACAATCTAATTAATATTCTACCCTAATATATTGTCCGCCTTTTACGAACTAATACGATCGATATAGTCGTTGTATTCTATTATAGCTAATTAAGCTTTCGATACTAGCTTCGAGGGCTAGGCTAGAGATCAAAATCTATAACCACCTAGTAGGTTCGCAGCTTGGAATAATCTACTACTAGATCTATAACCTTAACCTAAACACTTCGATGCTAATGACCTCTACTACTACCGTAACGACCTAGCTACACTCCTCTAAGCGGTATAAAGAAACCCTTAAACCTTCTAACAAATATTCAAGGATATCGTGGAGAACTTAGAAGTAACTAAACAATTATACGCAGAGGCCCTTCGAGATAAGGAAGAAGTAAAGGAAGACACTAAGAAACTCTAACAGGAATATACGTAACTCTATAACCTATTCGTCGAGCTCTAGAAACAGAACAATAAGCTTCGAACTACTACTTAAACAGCTCTAGTTACTCCTACACCCCTACTATTGAATACCTTACAACAACAAGTCTACGTTGCGCGTTCCCTGGCATATCCTGACCCTACGAAATTCGGAGGCAAGCTCCGTTCCCCCGCTGAGCTTCGTAGCTATCTTATTAGTATAAGAATTAAGCTCTCGTAGAATCGAGACTAGTAGACTACTGAGAATGATTATATAAACTATGTTTTAAGCACTTTAGAAGGCGAAGTACGCAAGTATATTAATCCGTATATTAATAAACTCGGACAATATAGCCTAGCTCTATAATCTGTCGAGAGTATCTTTGCTATTCTTAGTACTACCTTTGGTAACCCGTACTCGCGGAGCGACAACTTTATAAAGCTTGTTAAGCTATAATAAAACAACTTAAGAATAGATAAGTTCCTTGCTTAGTTCTTGTCCCTTTGTACCTCTTCGAAGTCGCTTGGATACGAGGCCTGTACACTTCTACTTAATGCTCTAGATTCCCGAGTCGCTAATCGCGTTTTACAAAACCCGCTCTATTCTAATAAGCTTAACCTCTAGAATCTCGCTACCCTTGTCCGAGAAGCTGATCACATCTGTCGACGGGTCTTTAGCGAGAATTTTTTAAGTAAAAGAGCCATAGCTTCTATCTTGCTAGCTACTATTGTTCTACCTGCTTCTGCTCCTGTTATAGATAGCCCTAGCGACCCTATGGACATTAATGCTTTACGACTTGGGAGTAAAGTAGTTTAGACTAAGAAGGATGTTAAGGACAAGAAGCGTACTATTACCGCTGAGGATAAGAAAGCTCGGAAGGAATATTAAGTTAAGTACAACCTGTGTTTTTACTACGATTCTCCTAACCATAGCTTACGTACACCATGTCCTAAGCTAGAGAAGGCTAAGGAAGCGAAAGAGAAGAAGGAAGCGGGAAAAGTATAGTCTCTGACGATAGTCGCCGTCGGAGACGTAAAAGGAATAAGATATTAAAGCTCTCTTCACTTAAGGATAGGTAGAAGAACGTTATAGAAGTCCCTTGTAAGGTAGTTTACAAAGACCTTAAGAATACCGACAACCTACATATTACTTCTACTACTTATTATATACTTGATTCTAGTGCTTTAGGTTAACACTTTATTAATTCTACCTACGCGCAACGAAATGGATTTGTTTTAGAACTACTCGCTCGACTACGAAGTCTTCGTATTGTAGACGGACGGCCTTCTATTATAGGTACTGTTATATATACTATTACTTTAGATTTGATTATTAGCAAGTATATCGAACGTTAGCAACGGTTTTATGTTACTACGCTAGTATCCCACGATATTATTCTAGGATAACCATAGCTAGCCCTTCACAACCCGAACGTGGACTAGACAGGACGAGTTATCGACTTTTGCTCTAGATTTTGTAAGGCCTACTATATACCACAGCGCCTAGATACTGTACAAGTTACTTATATAAGGGAAGAGGTGCGAGCACCACTGCCGCGGAAAGTAGGCGCTGCCGCTTTCTATAAGCTTACGAAGACTCATGGAGTCGAGGTGTTCTCTCTGTCTCTCTTTGAAATTGACTAGCATTTAGAGAGATCTAGGATAGATTTAGACAACTCTTTAGTTAAGGAATCTCGTTAGATACGTCTAGACGATAGCTTAGATAGCCCTCAGCGGATAGAGCGTATTTTAAAAGAGGAGGAGTCTTTTTCTCTCTTACCTGATTTAAATATCCCTAGAACTCGACAATAGAGAGCCTCGGAGCTCTATTTACGTAGCGTATCGATGGAAGATATAGAAATCGCTTTACAACCAAAATCGACGGTTTACCCTGCTTCTCTTTTGCTATAACACTACCACCGTTACCTACCACTTTTTAACAGAGACGTAGCTAATATCCTACTACCGTATCGGGATTACGATCTCTATATTGAATTAAAGCTAGACAAGACCCCGCCTTATAGTAAGTTATATAACATGTCTGAACTAGAACTTCTTGTTTTAAGAAAGTATCTCAAGGAACAGTTAGACAAGGGCTTTATTCGTGCAAGTACTTCTCCCGCCGTATCACTAGTTTTATTCGCAAAGAAGCCTAGCGGCGGTCTCCGCTTTTGCGTGGATTATCGACTCTTAAATAATATTACAATTAAGAATCGGTATCCTATTCTACTAATCCAGGAGACTCTTCAGCGCCTAAGCAAAGCTCGATACTTTACGAAGCTTAATATGATTACCGTATTCAATCGTATTAGGATGAAAGAGGGAGACGAATAGCTTACTGCCTTTAATACTCGATATGGCTTATTCGAATCCCTTGTTATGCCCTTTGGTCTTACTAACGCACCTGCTACTTTTCAGGCTCGAATTAACGAAGTCCTTCGCCCATTTTTAGACATGTTTTACACTGCTTTTCTAGACGACATACTAGTCTATTCCGATGACCTTCAGTCCCACCGCGAGCACGTCTACTAGGTACTTAATGCTCTCCAGGCTACAGGCCTGAATTTAGATATAAAGAAGTGTGATTTCGAGGTCCAGGAAGTCAAATATCTCAGTATAATAATTAATACTAAGGGCGTACGGATAGACCCGGAAAAGGTCTCTATAGTTATTAGTTGGTAGACGCTATCTAATCTTAAGGACTTATAAGCTTTTCTTGGTTTCTCGAATTTTTACCGTCGCTTTATTAAGAACTTCTTATATATTATTAAGCCTTTTAATTTCCTCTCTAGACAAGGGGTATCTTAGTCCTAGGATTCGGATTACGAGAATACGTTCTAGACTCTTAAGCGAGCCTTTATTTCAGCCCCTATTCTTCGTTACTTTGATTATATAAAAGAAGTGGTCTTAGAGTATGATTCTTCTGATTTTGTGTCTGCCGCAATACTCTCTTAGTACTTTGACGGTGTTTTACATCCTGTTGCGTTTATATCTAGGGTATTTGACCTAGCTAAATGTAATTACGAGATCTATGATAAGGAACTTCTTACAATTGTACGAGCTTTTGAATCCTAGCGAGCCGAGCTGGCTAGCGTCGAATACCCTATTTCCGTTGTTATAGACTACCAGAACCTTAAGTACTTTATAACTACTAAGTATCTTACTTGTCGCTAAGTACGTTAGAGCGAGTTTTTGTCTTCTTTCGACTTTGTTATTAAAGTGGCCCCTGCAAAAGACCTTGTCAAGCCTGACTCTTTAACTCGTCGCTCCTAGGATCTGCCCTAAGACTCGGACGATCCCCGCCTAAAATACTAGGATCAGGCCCTACTTAAGGGGCACAATTTGGATCCTGCCTTATAATTGTCACTAGTACAACTGTTCGAAGCTAATGAATCTAACGATCAGAGGATTACTCGTATGCTTAAGGAGGGTTATCCTAACGACCCCTTTTGGAAGCGAATATCTACTAAGATAAATCGCGTTGACCGTACTCTATACTCTAAAGAGGTATCTTTGTCGGAGTGTGTAATTCGCGATAATCAATTGTACTTCCGAGACCGCTTATACGTTCCTGATACTAATTTACGTATATAGTTACTTTAAAAGAGCTACGATTCTATAGAAAGTGGCCACCTAGGACGGAATAAACTTTTCGAACTAATTTCTCGATACTATTGGTAGCCGAAGCTATATAGCGATATTGCTTAGTTTTGTAAGGCTTGCGAGAATTGCGCTTGTAATAAGCACTCTTAGCTTCGTTATTAGGGTACCCTAAAACCACTTCCACTTCTACTTTAGCGATGGACCGACTTATCTATAGATTTTATAGGTCCCCTCGCTAGAGTTGATAGATTTAACCAGATAATGGTAGTAACTGACAGGCTTTCTAAGGACTGTTACATCATTCCTTGTAAAACTACTATAACCGCTACTAACCTGGCTCATGTCTTCGTTCAAGAAATTTAGAAGCTCCACGGCCTTCCTAGCTCTATTGTTTCTGACCGAGGGACCTTATTTGTCGCTAACTTTTAGAAAGCTATCTATAGTATACTATAAATTTAGATATAACTTTCGATAGCTTACTATCCTAAATCTAATAGGCAGACTGAAATCATGAATAAGTCAGTAGTAAAATATCTTCGCCTTTATTTAGACTTCGCTCAGAAGAAGTAGGTATAATATCTCCCCCTAGTAGAATTCGCTATACGGAATGTTATAAATAGCTCTACTGGAATATCCCCCTTTTTTGCGAACCACGGTTACTACCCTCGACTAAGCTTTGTACTACTAAAAGACTTAGATTCTATATTACTAAAAGAACTAGCTAGTACTCGATTCGTATAGAAAATACAGGAGATCCTCGATTTATTACGAACTAATCTCCTAGCCGCTCGAGATTCGATAGAGTCTTCCGCTAACAATTCAAGGGACCTAGCCCCTGCTTATCGAGTGGGTAATTTAGTACTATTAAGTACTAAAAATACCCTATCTACTCGTCCTATTCCTAAATTCGATACTAAGTTTATAGGACCTTTTCGAGTCCTTTAGAAGGTTAACTCGCACGCGTACAAGCTAGACTTGCTAGTAGAACTCGAAGCTGTTCACCCTGTCTTCCACACTAATTTATTACGTCCTGCTACGGGCACTCCGCTTCTAGGACAGTATAATCCGCTAGCTATGCTAGTAGCCCTTGATAATAGTGGTCAAGAACTGTGGGCAGTCGATAAAATTATTGATTCTAGGCGCTAGGACGGTCAATTCGAATATTTGATTTAGTAGCGAGGTTACAATAATAGTACCTGGGAACCTCTTACGAACGTCTTAATAGGCTCTATATCTCGTGCCCTGTTCTATCGCTCTTTCCCTGATAAGTTGTAGCCTACTTCTGAGGAGTTGTAAGCTGCTCGCGCTGCTTCTGTACAGTAGATTCGTAGGATAAGGGGGGGCCTTATGTAAAGGTTCGATTTCGAGTTTTACAGTAAATGGTTTTACACGTGATAATCCCTACTTAAGCGAATAAGGTTTTCTGTAGATATTTAGTTAGTTCTACCGCGAGGAGTTCTCTCCTTCTCTCCTTGCGGACAATCTAATCAATATTCCACCCTGACACTATTCTTAGGACAATAGATGAGGAGGGAAGGAGAGCTCGAGAGAGCTGGGAACTAAATACAGGTCGTGCGCGCTAGTACTAGCGCGCCTCGCCGAGCGAGCATGTGACATCCAACCCTCGTGACCATAACCGTCACAACTAAGATCTAATATTAGAATCTAAATCTTTACTTATTATAAATTAAATAAAAATTATTTAAAATTAGATTATTTAAAATTAAATAGTCTAACCCTAGTAGTAAGTAGTTATACGCTTTATCTAATATAGTAAGTAGTTGTTACGGAGCTGGAGCTCCATCACGTGTTATTGGTGCCTTGGAGGCTTGAGGCCGTCATACCCCTCTTTATCTGTCGTTCGAACCTTTGGTCTTGGTTCTTCACTTTGAATTCTAAGTAGTAGGTTAGAAGAAATATCGAGTCTGTTAACTTATATATTAATTCTTTAGTGTATATAAATAAAGTGGATATACTAAAGTTTTCTTTAACACCTAATATATTAAGAGATTTTCTAGTAGAGAGTTTTCTCTTACTAAATTCCCTACTAAATTTACTAGTCCTATAGTACTTGGGTAGAGTCCCTTTTATTAAAATTCTAAATAGTACAAATTAAAGCTATTGTGTGTCTCTATTATAGGCTTCAATTACAAGCTGTTGAGATTGCCCTTTATTTTATTACGATTTAGTAAAGTAGGGCGTTTCTGGTGTGTTTTCGGCTGAAATCCAAGGCTGCGCCCAGAATTCTAACGACCCCTGGTAGGCCCGGGGGAGAAACGGCCATGTAACTAGCGGCTGAAACCTGAGATTAAATAAATCACCAGGAAATGATACCCCCAGGTTCTCACGCTCTTGATATATATATATATATATATATGTAAATTACACGCTATCGAGGATTTCGTTATTTCGGCCGTGTCTTACAAGTAGAATAGCGTGAACCAAGAGAGCCATGGCAGTCAGGGTTTCTGGCAAGCAAAACGCCAAGCAGGGGTTATTCGATACAGTGCTACTGTATAAAAGTGCGGTCGCTCCCAAATCAATATAGGTAGTACTTGTGATCATATCGAATTTACATACAGTATATAGTATATACGGTTTCGCAATCTTCTCCTCACTATCGTAGAAGGGATCTCTGGCCACTATATCCCCATTACCTCGAGGTGTTTATTCTTAACCGCCTTATACTAGCTGATGGAAATATCAAAGTCTGGCTCGCCAAGACTGTTGTTGTTACAGATATAAATAAAAATCTTGGTGGCTTAATAAAATGGTTCGATCCAGAGGACGGATCCATTTCTTGGATAAACCTTAAACGGTCTCCAGTTTCTAATACCACTGGCGGGTCCTGCTGATACAGTCGAGAACCAATCCTGATAAAAGATCATTGCCTCATTCCAAAATAGCTACGAGGAAAGTAGAATTTCGACACAAGAAGAATCGCTGTAACATAGTTGTATCATCGAGGCCATCCTTAATCGAGGTTCCCAATTACGAGATCTCACCGTGGCGATGTCTCTCAACTAATCACTTCGTATAAGTATCCTTTCTAATATCCTTTCCCTCAACTCTCTTTTTCTTCATACCCAAGTGCCTCATTGGATTCCCACCCTTGTCTTCCGTTTATTCCTCGAAGCTTTCATTACTATCTCAGCATGTTTGTCAAGTACTCCCTCACTGCCCTCTTAGTAGCGGCTCCGTTCATAGAGGGCTACCTCTTCAGTCAGTTGATTGTGGACGATAAGGACGTCGGGGAACCCTTCGAATATATGCGACCGAATGATGATATAGCCAACCCAACGCTTGCAAGACCTCTTGTTGCACCCGATGCACTTAGCTCCACTGATTTGCGGTGTGGTAAGGGCGGTGATAAGGCTGCACCTGATTCAAAGGTACATATGTCTATCCTCTTTTTCTTCCTTTCTTCCACCTTAGAAGCTCAACTAACATCCTCCTCTCCACAGGTATTTTCGGTGGGTGCTACCCACAGAATTGGGGCCAGGTTACATGATAACCAAACCTTTTCAAATATTGGTCCTGTCCTGATTTATATGTCTCGGGCGCCTAATGACGATGTGAGAAGTTACGACGGTTCAGGAGATTGGTTCAAAATCTGGCACCAGGGTATTTGTATTGGAGGTCCCCGAATAAACGAGAACTGGTGCAACTTCAATTTGGATACAGCCGATTTCAGAATTCCAGAAACAATTCCCGCGGGACAATATTTGGTTCGGTTTGAACAGATTGCGTTGCAAAATGCTAATAAAGGAAATGCTGAATTCAATGTCGCGTGCATGCAGTAAGTGATAACTTACCGTTTTTCTTCCTTCTTTGTTGGAGAGCTACGTTTTAAAGGCTGGGGGTTTCTATACTAACGTTAACACCAGACTCAACATCTCATCCCTCAAGGAGGAACAGCCCACACCACTTGCGAAAATCCCGGGAATCTACAAAGCAGATGAAGCAGGACTCAACTATGACGCACTTTCATCCCTAATGGCGCAATATGACTTACCAGGTCCTCCATCTTGGGAGCCTCGGCAGGACGAAAATGCTGCTCCCGATGCCCCCAGTGTGCCATGGAACAATAAGATAAAGAGGTGGACTGCTTAGCTAAAAACCCATCAACTCAGTTTTGGGAGTTTGGAATTGGGGGGGCGGGTAGACGCCTGATGATAGATGATGATATATTATGTCCCGTGCGATAAATTAAAACCCTTTGTACTCAAAATACTTGCTACCTATGGAGCTTCTTGGGGTATCTGTGGCCTCTCGGTACGCGTCTCTGACCCTTTGAATGATCAGTCCCTAGGAGGAGTGTTACAGGGCCCTGAAATCCGTGTTGCAAAATCCGGGAAACTTTGGGACAAGAATTCCTTACTGAACTCCATTGTCATGATTCATGAAAAACCGTCACCCGAAGGATATTTCAGAGTGGAACCTTTATCTCCCCAACGTCGAATAAGTTATTCTTATGTAAGATCAGGGTAAGTGGCTTTGGTAACAAGTGTATATGAAGGCTGTTTATGTTAGGGTAGTTTGGGTATATCTTAGACCATAATAGTCAGTGCGTCTTCCTACTGCGCTCAGTCGCTTGTAAAAAGCGGAAGCAAGTGCAACGCGGAAGCAAGTGTAACGCAAGGGGTTAGGGTTATTATATTATAGTTATTTTTTGAGATACAAACTCCTATGTAGGCTCAAAAGAAAGCCCTTAATTAGCTCTATAATATACTAAAGTATAAGCTAAATACGACTATAGAATGTTATAATATAATAGATAATAAAGGAAAATACACGAGGAGTACTCGTAGACGTACTCGGGAGTACCTAGCGTATATAAAAGTTACGTTACGTACGTACCCTACTAAAATCGATTAAGGTATAGGAATATATAAACTTGTTTGTATCGTATGTAATTTAAATTAAAAAAACATACTTTTTTAGTATAGGATAATAATTAATTATATTTATAAGCCTATACTATTTATATATCTTTCCGACGAGTAGATAGGGCGCTATATTATAGTAAAGAGCGATATACGTGTGCCTAGCGTTATACTTGCTTCCGCGTTATACTTATTTCCGCTAATTATAAGCGACTAAGCGTAGTAGGAAGACGTACTAACTATTATCCCCTCGAGCCTTTATATATGTCACGGGTTACATGCAAAGTGTATAGTGCAAGTAAAAGGTAATGTATTTCCAAAGAGAATAAGCTAAAGAGAGAAGATAAGAGAAGAGAAGGCTCTTTGTACCAGTGAAGTCTCTGATGCCTAGTTAGAGCTTCTTGCTCTAAGCGTTAACAATATAGCGGTAAGGTACAAAAAGAGGGGAAGACACGTACGTGTACACAGCTACTCCATAGCCGTGCTTTATCCTGGGTACCAACCCATTACAATACCCCCCTTCTTACTTTCGTACACGCTTCCCTCTTGTATAAGGTCCTCCATCGTGTCGCGTTAGCGCCTCTTCCCATCGGTCTAGTATAGTAGTCTCTTATAGCGCTGAAGCCGGCTCCTATATAGGCCTAGTATAGTCTTTCTATTTAACAAGATATTACTTTCTCTTCCTATTACTTAATTTCTCGTCTAGAATCCTCTCTACCTCCTATTCTTCTTCTTTACTAACGATTACTAGTCCTGGTTACAAGTCGTCTTAAACTTGTCCTAGAAGTAGGTTATCTAAGGCTACTCGAAGAAGTTAGCTGTAAAATATATTATAAACTCTATAGGGTGTATTAAGTCTATAGCTATAGGAGCCTATAATCTCAATAACTATAAACTTAGCGTGCTTAGTATTAAGTTTCTTTGCTGGTCGATCTATACGTATATTAGCTAAGTTTAGCCAGACTTTGTCCCCTACTTTAAACCCTAGAGACTATTACCTTTTTCGATTTGCTACCCCTTATTAAGTTTACTAAGCTACTACAATTAATACCTAGGCCTATTCTCTTACTTCCTTTAGCTTCCGGACTATTATATCCGCTGCTTAGATTAGGGAGTTCCTAGCTTAGAGAGGTCCCAGGTCTACCTTTAAATCCAAAGGATCTAAATTATACCCGTAGGACAAGAAAAACAGGCTTACTCCTATTAAAGCTACGTTCCGCCCTTTTACCCCTAGTTGAGCAGAGGGTAGTGTATCGTACTAATTATCCTAGGCGTGGGAAACAAACATCCGTAGGTAGGTTTTAAGAGTTTGATTCATTCGCTTAGTAGAGCTATCTGTCTTAGGGTAGCCAGCTGTCGATAGCCTCCTTTGAATCCCTAGAAGTTAGGAAACTCTTATCTACAAGGCCCCTACAAATTGTGTGCCCCTGTCTAATACAACCGCTCTTAGGACCCCGTGCTAGCTATAAACGTTCTATATAAACTACTTTGCTACTGTCTCTGCTTTAATATCTGGTAGTCTATTAAAGACTATATCTTTACTTAACCTATCTATAATAACGACGATATTTATATAGCCTCTACTCTCTAGAAGTTTAACAATAAAATTAATAGAGAGCTCTTACTAGACCTAATCAGGAATAGGTAAGGGCTTTAGAAATCCCTGCCTCCGGTCCCTCTAAGCTTTACTTGCTCTACACTTATCGCAATTTCGGACAAATCTTCTGACATCTTACGACAGTCCTAGCCAGAAATAGCCTTGTAATAGAATAGCTACTATCCCTTCTCTTCCTAGGTACCCATATATAATTAAGTTATAGACTTACTAGATTATCTTAGTACGTAGCTCCCTAGAGTCTAGTACTTAGCGCCGGTTTCTAAAGAGGAGCTTCTTTATCGCTAATACTTCGTATTCAGTAATAGAGACTCGGAGCTTTAGCTTAATTAGGAATAGTCTTCTCCCTTCTTATATAGTTTATAGCGCTTTCTTATATCCTTCGTCTCCTTCCTTAGCTTCCGCCTAAAGTAGTTTTAGTTCGGAGGGCTAGGGGGTATTATTATTGTCTGCTATAAGCTGTTCAAGTATAATTAGCGTTTCTAGGTCTTCTAGTATAAGTAGTATTATTCCCCTTAATAATAATCGAAGTATAACTAGGGATACTCTTATATAACCTACCACAAGTCCCTTAATAGCTTCGGGTTTTAGTAGTTGTACCTTACGATACTATAACCTATTATCGCTACTATCGGCCGGCATATCTTGTTCCCTTCTTAATAGAGCGTCTACTTATTTGTTCTCCTTTCCTAGAATATAGCTAATTAAGAAGCTGTAGTGTAATAGTAGTAGTAACCATCGCACTTAGCGTTCCGTAAGTTGTCGTGCTACTATAAAGTACTCTAGGTTCTTATAGTCAGTTCGAATTTAAATGTACTTTATAAAGCGTAGGTCTACGTCCTATTCTTCTAGACATCTAACAATTACTAGTATTTCCTTGTCGTAGATTTTGTCGTTATACTTAGTAGGTATATTCTTCTTTAAGAAGAATATATAGGGGCGTAAAACTCCCTCTTCGTCGAACTATAGAAGTATACCCCCTATTACCTACCTAGATAAATCGTACTTAATAACTATCTCTCTCTCAGAGTTAAACTAGACAAGTGTAGGGGCTTAAGTAAATAAGTACTTTAGCTTTTAGAAGGCCCTTTCTACTTCTTCTGTCTAAGAGAAGGCTTAATCTTTATAGGTGGGTTTAGTTAGAGGAAGTAAGATCTCTAAGTAGTCCTTAATAAAACGTTAGTAGAAATTTACAAAGCCTAGGAAGCTCCTAACTCCTTTTACGCTCTTTGGTACTTACTACTCAAGGATAGCCCTAACTTTTACTAGGTCTATTCGTACCCTGTAAACTATATTAATAATAAAACCTAGGTACTTTATTAATTTTACCTTAAACTTACATTTATTAATATCTAGCTATAGGCCCGCCTCCCGTAGTTGTAGGAAGACTTTTTATATATGTTCTTAGTGTTAATAAAGGTCCCCATTTATATAGATTAGGATATTATCTATATACGTAGAATAGAACTTGTCGAGGTAATCCCGTAGCGCCTAGTTAATATATCGCTAGAATGTACTTAGAGCATTTGCTAGTCTAAAGGGGGTAACTGTCTACTCGTAGAGGCCGTACCTTATTCGGAAGGCAGTTTTCCACTCGTCTCCCTTTATAATCCGAATATTATAAAACGTAGCTATAACGTCAAGTTTTATAAACCACTTTGCTTAGCCTATACTTCGTAGCGTCTCGTAGATTAATAAGAGGGGGTAGCGGTCCTTCCTTGTAATCTGGTTTAGGCTACGGTAGTCTATATAGAAACGTAGTCTACCTCTAGGTTTTCGTATAAACAAGACTAGCGCTAACGCCAGAGAGTTACTTACTTAGATAAACTATTTATTAAGTAACTTCGTAAGAGTCTAATAAAGTACTAAAAGTTCGTCCTTCGATATATTATAAAGAGGTCCCTATAGTACTTATAGTTCCTTGCCGTTCACCTATTCTAGCTTAATCTTGTGGTCTATACCTGGTCCCCGGAGTAGAGGTAGTATATCTACTTTCGCTTAGCTATAAAGGTCTAAAAACCTATAATATTACTTTGGGAGTATTATACGAGGGTCTGTCTTCTTTTTATTTACTAGGGCTTTCTTAATATCTACTATGCTAGCTATAAACACTTCTATCTAATATTTTCTCTTTCCTCTAGTCTATCTCGTAAAGGCTACTACTGAGATTTCGATATAGTCTAGAGCTAGTTAGTTCCTTATAGTTACAAGCTCGGTTATAAACTAAAGTGTTTATAGATATAATACAAAACTATGATTCTAGGCCGTTAATTTATATATCTTGTTTTATAATCCAAGGTATACCTAGGATTATATTATAGTCTACTAAGTAGGGTACTATATAATAGAAAATTTGTCTTTCTTAGTATCTATTAATGTCTAGTGGGAAGTACGCTACTTCTGTAACTATTCCTCCTATTTCCTAGTTAAAAGCCGTAAGGCTAATAGGCCTGATTTTTATACGCGGGAGATTATAGCGAGTAGCAAAGTAAGAGTTAATAAGACTATATAATAGAGAACTAGTATTAACTAGAGTCTTTGTAAAACAATTTTTGTTAAGTAAAGCTAATATAATAAAAGGAACACTATCTATTAAATTCTTCTTAAACTCTTTCTACTCCTTAACTACCTCTTTCTCTATATACTTCTAGTAGCGTCTTTTCCCAGAAGCTATTCTTTTCCCGACTCTTTAGAGTCGTAATCTCCTTCCTCTTTAGCCTTCCTCCTATTACTTGTGGAGGGAGACATTAATAGGATTTATATTACTATTTTTCTACTATTTATAGACTTTTTATTAAATAGTTATACTCGGTAGCCTCTTGAAAAGTAATCTGCGCTACTATAACGGAGGTAGAGACCTTAATCTCTTCTCCGGGCTATCTCCTTATCTAATCCCCAGGGAGCGTCCCTATTATTAGTCCGAACTCTATATACCCCTATTATAACTATGTCCTCGCTTGCTATTTACTAGGCTTAGCTTCTTTATTAGAATAGCCTCTAATTCTAGCTAGTTGTACAAACCTTGAGTTCCTCTTATTAATTACCGACATGCCTTAATTAGGTATAGTAGTCTATATAGGTTTCTACTTCTAGGGTACCAATAAGGCCTCTTATAATTAAAGTTAACAGAGTTGCTTTAAGGAGAGATTTCTTAATTGTATCCGCCTATCTATATCCTTTAGCTTCGAGAAGAAGACAGTCGAATTCTATAAGGAATTCTAAGATAGGCTTCTTACCTTGCTCTAGAGTATTAAGTTTACTTAGGGCTTTTTATATACTTCTTAGGTCTTGAAAAAGTGTTCTTATCTACCTAACTAGTCCTAGGACAGTTAGAGACTTATTATTCTTTACTGTCTTTATCTATAGCCAAATCTTGGTAGCGGTTTCCCCTTCTAGTTGTCCAAATACGTACTAGACCCTCTCTTTCTCACTTCTAATAGTAGCTCTGTCTATATCGAGTTTAGCTTCGAGTTAGCCTTTAAACTAGGAGTAAAGTATTAGGTCGATACCTAAGAATTTCGCTACATTTAGTAGGCGTAGCTTTAGACGTACTATTAGACTTCCTATCCTAGGAGTTTAGCTAAACTAAGGAGGTCCTTGTAGCAAAGGTAGGGTAGAGGTAGCGGTAGGAGTACTCTCGCTTAGAGCGTCGATTCTTACTACTAACGTAGCTATTGTTACGTTCTACGATTAAATATACGCTTCGAACCAAGGGGGGGCTAACATAGCTAGGTTCTGTTCTTAAAGTAACGGTGCTAAGTTTCCTTCTATTATAACTCCCTTTATTATATATTATTTTTATCTTTTTAGTACTTTTTCTTATAGTTACGATATCCGATACTTCTGTGTAACTAGAGGTTTTTCGTTTTCTTGTATATAGTATCGTTATTAGGGTTTTTAGTTTAGAGTACTAACTTACTTATCGTCGTAGGTCTTTAGTTTAGAGTACTAGCTTACTCGTTTTTGTATATCTTTAGTTTAGAGTACTAGCTTACTCGTCGTCGTGGGTCTCTAGTTTAGAGTACTAGCTTACTCGTTTTCTTAGGTCTTTAGTTTAGAGTACTAGCTTACTCGTTATTATATATTCCCGAGTCTTGTAAAGATGTAGGAAGAGCTTATTCTAATATTACGGGTTATATACAAAGTATATAGTGTAAGTAAAAGGTAATGTATTTCCAAAGAGAATAAGCTAAAGAGAGAAGAGAAGAGAAGAGAAGGCTCTTTGTACTAGTAAATTCTCTGATACCTGGTCAGAGCTTCTTGCTCTAAGCGTTAACGATAGGGCGGTAAGGTATAAAAAGAGGGGAAGGCACGTGCGTGTACATAGCTACTCTATAGCCGTGCTTTATCCTGGGTACTAACCCATCACATCGGTAGAGCTTTGTCCTACTCTTAAGGAGTTCTTTTGGTACGCTCCCGCGAGACGCGCTTTTAGTACTATTGTAGTAAATAGTAAATATATTATAAAGATAAAGTTGTGACTATAGGTCGTAAAGGTGAGGTGTACGCGTAAAGAAAGTCTGTCTTCTGAATTAGCGTATATCCAGGGCGCTCTGCGGCTAGGCAAATAAGGATCGTAGGGTCCTTCTACCGCGACGGATAGACAGGAAGGGATATTTAGTAAAGCCTTCCCAGGCAGTGTAGGAGAGCTTAGAATAATGTAACGATACGTACGATATGTTGCCCGTGGGCGTCTAGGGTGTAGGTTATAGAATCGTAGAACTGTCTTATTCGAAGATTCTAAGCTAAGGAGAAGAGGAGAGCTCGAGAGAGCTCGAGTCTACATACATGGTGTGGGTCGCTAAGCGACGCCACGTGATACAAGTGGCACGTGATGGTCAGAACCGTCACAAATAGTATTAATAAATATAACTAACTTTATACTAAATTTATAATATCTTAGGTAACTTATTAAAACTAGATATTATATTAGTTTTAGCTTTTTAATACTACTATAATTAATATATATATCTTGTATAAATAAGAGTATAAGTAGTATTAAGATATAGGACTTAGAAGCCGATTATAAAAGCTACTTAGTAGATAATATTTTATTATATTAATTATAAGATCTCTAACTCTTTTAATACTAGTACCTAAATTATATTACGAACTACTTATAAGGATTCGAGTAGGCTACGATTTTATTAGACCGAACTATATAGTAGCTCTATAATACTATATAATTTAAGTATATAAAAAATTCTTAATACTATAGTGTAACGAATACTCAAACTGGCTAACTAAACTTGGCTGGGTGTTCGCTGGTTGGTATGCTATAATAAGAAGAAGACTATCGGGTTGTTCACTTAGAAGTGAACTCGTTACTTGTATTAAAGATGTTAAACAAATATAATAAGATTGATAACTAAGTTGAGCACGAAGCTCCTATCTAATGGCAGACGTGCCAGTCTTATATAGAACCTTCGTCCTCTGTCTATTCGACTCGTTCGACCCGGGTCGACTTCGTCCCAGTCGTCCCAGTCGAACCATATCACGTGACTTCCAAAATACTAAGAAATCCTTGGATCGTCTAGCTGGCCTGCTGCAGCTATCCGATCCTCACTATTGGTTATATACAGATGGGTTTTCCTGTTAGCGTAGTATTGTCTGAACCCATAGTCTCAAATGTTAACTAACGATCCCGTGATTGTAACATATAGATAAAAGAGGATAAGAGTAATAAGAAAAGAGTATATAATATATAAAATACTCTTATACTAGTAATATTTTCTCTCTTATTATAAATATAATAGTAACTCTACTATATATAGAAAGGAAACTAATAATTCTAATAATATTAATAAAGAGATAGATTTAAGCAATAGTAGTAATTCTAATTAGTTTACTTTATTTAGGTATTTAAATTATATTCTAACGTTTTTTGTAATAGTTTTAATTTTACCTTTTTAATACAAATAAGCCTCGAAAAAGGCTTATTCTCGGAAATTATCGCCTAATAAGGTAATTCTAAACCTAAAACCGTTGGTGTACATATAAAGGCTCGAGGGGATACTTGAAACTGAAAGTTCTTTTTTATTCGCTTGAAACAGTACAACCTAATATGATATAACCAAATAAATATAAAAATATTTACCATAGAAAATAACTGCAGTTGGATCTTGAAAAGTATATAGAAAACTGACCGCCCCAGTTGCCTTCCTAACTAAAAATCATCATATAATTCATTCATCTCAGGAAGAATACGGCCCATATGCACGGCTCAATTTTCCATCACAAGCATTTTGAATTTTTCGTTATTCTTCTTGGCCTTCACCGAAATCGGTTCTTGGATTTTGTCTTGCAGCTTGTCAATCGCCGTGCACCACACTCCTGCGAAAATCTTGTATCCCCCATCGTTTGGATGTGTCCCGTCTGCGAGGTCGCTCAACTTCAAAGAGCTCTCAATATCAGCAAGCCCCAGACGTGCGTTTCTGTAGTGTTTGCTTTTCACGAGCTCGCGGATTTGGGTGCTGAAATTTCTGGCGCAGGCACCATTGTCTCTGCTCGGGACGAGAGTGGAGAGAATGACAGTTGTTTCTGGAACTTTTTTGAAGATATCGTCAATCAGGGCTTTCATTCGAACACCTGCATGCTTCGTGTCTTTACCTTGAACGCAGTCATTTCTGATCATAGGTTAGTACATTCCTGTCTAGAAGTCATGTATGAAATGGTGCGGCGACGTACGTTCCTGCATTGACCAAGACTAGATTCGGACGTAAATCTGCAGACTTATTCCATGCGCCATAGACTTCGGAGATGGTGAACCCTGGATGGCCCTCGTTATTCTAAACAAAAACCCGGAATCAGTATGCAGTCTTCTTTTTTTCCTAAGAGAAAAGAATCCCCCTCTGATTTGTGCGGATAAAGGAAGTTCTTGCTTACATTGTCAGTCATATTCCCATCTTTCTTACTTCCAACCATATCGACCTCCCAGCCTTTGGAGACCATGAATAAGCGAAGCCAGTTACGGTAACCATTCCCGTCCGTAGATTGCATCCCTTGCGTGATAGATGCGCCGAGCGGCATGATCCTTAGTGGGAGGTCCTTGTGACCGTCTGAGACAGTAGGGAAGTTTTCGAGATTAGTGCCACATGTCGGCTGAGCTGGAAGGACTGGCAGGAGAAACGAGGTAACTAAAAGGGTTCTGAAGTAATGCATGGTTACTTTGTTAGACGATATCACTTAGACGTTATGATATCTGTCTAAAAAGAAAAAAGGAAAAGAAAAAGTCGCTGTACAGAGGTGGAATAAAATTTACAAATATCTTTATTCCATTTCAAGTGGGCGCACCCTTCTTTGTACTTGGTCGCGGAGGAATGTGAGGTCGGCCTAAATTACATTATTTGCGTACGTGTACGTAGGGCTTAGGATTGTAGGTTCTTTGTTGGACCCTACCGAGATGATTGAGGATCCAGTATTCAAACATCACCCCCAGTCTGTTATTGAAGTTGATTGCTAGATCTTCTCTATCCAGTTCTGGCTGGATAAACTTGGTCGTATAAAATGCCTCTATATCCTATCTTGTATAGTAGTATTCAACCCAGGGGTTTGAGATAACCGATTCTTTTGCTCCCACCAAAATACAACAACGCATACTTGTACACCTACCTGTTACATAATTATAGTCATTTGTACCACAGAAATTAAGGGGAGCTTCGTATAATACCAAGAATCATCTGTCAGCCAAGCCCGATTCTCTACGTCGCGATTCCGTACTGCTTACCCTCCATTATTCCATTTATGAAGTAAAAAACACGTTCCACATTGAATGTCAGATAACATAGTTCTCGTTGGATTTGTGAGCCTCACAATAGGCAGAACTGAAAACAAGTTGGGCTATGTTCAACTCCGCCCCCCCTGTGAAATAACACGACTACGAACACCCTTGCAAGATTATAATGTCAGCTTATAAATCTAATCGTACATCTATTTTTACCCTGCAATTTTGATGTTGCCAGTCAAATTTTACGCAATGGTATAACCATGTTTTTCAACGATACATTGCTCACTCGTCTCGGAAATTAAAACACCTATGTCGTCGTAACCCAGGACGAATCAGCATCTCTGATAGTTGGGCTGCAGATTGGACCCCACTATTCAGGATTTCGGTTATTTTTAGAGTGGCTAAGGCAATGAAAGGAATGTTTTATTTTCGCTTACGCCCCTGCCCTGACATAAATTCCTAAGCAATATTTCATTCGCGAGGCTGCGCCCAAGCAAGCTATTGTAGATGAGAGAGGATTGTGAGGATAAAAACAACCGTTTTTCGATATGATCTGTCTTTTGCCGCTCCTAACTTAAACAATGGGCTCTCTAGAAAGGTCGCCCAATTGTGAACAGCATGTGTTTTTTCAGTACTCGAAAGCACCGCTTTGTTACCTCGCGGAACTCGGAACTAGCTCTGCTTAGTATCGCTTTACAGCAGCATAAACTTCGGCTGGTGTTCGCTCTTTCGTGTTGCAGGGATGACGAAGCAGGTCAGCTGCACTGGTAATAGCATTATCAAGGTTCTGCCCATGATATAGAGTATTCTTAGCGTGAAACCTCATCGAGTAACGACAAACACACTTACGAAAAATCAAAGGATGTGCTGCGTCTCCTGCAAAAGGAATCCAGCACTTCTTATCCCATGACCGTGTACGCCAGTAAGCGAGTCTATTATGCCAAGTCGGCGACTTTGAAATGCTCATCAGATGCCGATCCAATATCTCGACCATTATCATACCAGCTTCGAATTCTAGGTTCTTCTTTGCCTTTGCCCTCGATTCCAGTGCGGTTACCAGATCTCCAACTCTTCACCATCATCCAAATCCACTCACCCGAATCCCCCTGACGACCAGTCGTGGACTGATTAAGCGAAAGCCGCACCGATTATTATATCTCCACCATCCAACACGAGACAGCATACCGTAAGGAACACAAATGCGAAGAATGTTCCTTTTATTGGTGGTTTATCGTGGAGCTGTGGGTATTCCAAGATTGTATCTGGGCCAAACTCAGACAAGTGTCGTTGTGCACCAATGGGTAGTGGGTCATGACATGTGGAGAAGGTGGTAAGCCACTCGATATGTCGAGGCTGCCGAAGAGCGAGCCAAAACTAGCCATGGGAGGATAACATTTTGGGAAGAAACTCATCATCGGTAATTTATTTAAAGAGCCTTCACATGTCTAGATTTTTATATGATTAAGTCAATTGTTCTGGAAGATTATTATCGGGTAAATCCTCAATTCGCGCAAGTATGCGATCTATTAACCGCATACGGCGATATTCGTAACCTGAGCTAAGAACGCGGGCAGCCGCGAATATATAAGAAAAAAGGGCGAAATCAGGAAATCGGGACAATTACCACCCTGTAATATTGTCAAAAGACGATGGCACAATCTGGAATAGATAAGCTGGAATACAGAGAGAAGCTAGCTAGGGGGAGTAGGGAGTCTTTATAAGATGAGCCTCACCGAGTGGAAGCCGCTAGAATACTAGGGAACTAAATAGGCAACCGAGACGGGGGGTTAGGTAGCAGGGACAGGAGCGTAGGAGTTTCGGCTAAGACCATGTCGTAATAGTCTAGGTCTTAGCGTAACCCTATAATTTTAATAGTACTACAGTACCCGTCGGAAAGTCTGAGCCATTTAGCCGAAGTACACCCAAAAACGACGATTTGCCTAGTTTTTAATAGCCTATAACTTTACGTACTATAATTAAAAGCGTTATTCCTCTTATAGACTTTTAGATAAGTATATTACTAGTACTCCTATATAGGTGTATTAAGTTATAAAGAAAGTCTATATTAGTATATATTCTAATGTTCTCGAGTTATATCCCCTATAAAAGTACGAAAAGTAGTACTATACTTATACTAATAGGTGTTATACTAACTCCGGACTAACTCCGAGTTAGTATAATACCGACTTTTAAAATAATCGTATTTCTAGAAATAAATAAAAGTTAGTATAATACTAACTTTCTAAATTAATATACTTAAAAAAAAAAATATTTTATTTTAATATTCTAAATATTAAGAATAATTAACTATATCCCTTTACTAAGTATAAGCTTTATAATAGCTAAATTACGTTCTATATTTAATTTCCGAGACGTTTAGGAACCTACCTAGACGCTCCCGGACGTACGATTGTAAGTATATAGGCTATATTACGTACTTAGTAGTACTTCTATTGTGACGGTTATGGTCACGAGGGCTGGATGTCACATGCTCGCTCGGCGAGGCGCGCTAGTACTAGCGCGCACGACCTGTATTTAGTTCCCAGCTCTCTCTCGCTCTCCTTCTCTCCTTATCTATTGTCCTAAGAATAGAGTGTTATTTGTTCCGACTGTCCAGAAGCACGTCTGTCACATCTATATACTTAACCCTAATACTAAAAAAATATAATTATTAAATTCGGTCGATTTAGCGAAATTTAATAAGCGCGTATTATAAATAGGTTAACGTATAGTATTTATAATAAGAGGTTAGTCGCGTAGAGATAATTAAAGGCTAAGAAGGACTTAGAAAAAGTTAGTAGTTTACTAACCTAGGAGTAGCGATTTAGAGTAAGCGTACTATTTATTTAAGTAGGGTAAAGTAGGTATAGTACTAGTTTTTTAGGTTACTTTATACCTATAGGACCGACTTTGTCCTATAGTAATTAGGGTTAGTATAGTACTAGTTTAGGTAGGTGTCGTATCTACTCTAGATCGGTGCTATACCTACCCTAATTACTATAGGTAAAAATCGGTACTATACCTACCGGGTGTTTCACAGGGATCTTTTAGTACCGAAATCGGGCCGAATTTAGTATAGAATACGTAATTTATAATAATAGATTACTTTAGGGCTATTTTACTTAATACTATATATTATTTAGTAAAATCGGAAGAGATAGAAAGGAAGGAAACGTTAAGATAAAGCGATCTTATAAAGGACTTAATATTTGTAATTAGTCTTTTATGTTTTTTCTATAAGTGATTATACCGAGTTTTAGTATAAAAAGGGTAAATAGCTTAGGCTTTCCGCCTAGTACTATAAAACCTAATAATTTACCCCATTTTAAATAACTATATAACTACTAAGAAGGCATTAAAGAATAATCCCCTCGAAGGACTTAAGCTCTAGAAGCGTAGCTATTTGTTAGGGTGGGATATTAATTAGATTGTCCGCAAGGAGAGAAGGAGAGAATTCCTCGCGGTGGAACTAACTAAATAGCTACGGAATACCGAATACCCCTATTCACTTAAGCGAATCCATTCACTATAAAACTCGAAATCGAACCTTTATATAAGGCCCCCCCTTATCCTATAACCCTTCTACACAGAAGCAGCGCGAGCAGCTTGCAATTCCTTAGACGTAGGTCGTAACTTATTAGGGAAAGAGCAATGGAACAGGGTACGAGATGTAGAGCCTGTAAAGACATTCGCAAGGGGCTCCTACGTACTCTCCTCGTAACCTCTCTACTAGACTAAATACTCAAATTGACTGTCTTAACGCCGAGAATCGATAATTCTATTAACTACCTATAATTCCTGACCACTATTATCGAGCGCTACTAGCATAGCTGGTAGATTATGCTGCCTAGGTAGTAGAGTACCCACAGTTGGCCTTAACAAATTAGTATAGAAGACTAGATAGATTACTTCGAGTTCTACTAGCAAGTCCAGCTTGTACGCGTGCGAGTTAACCTTCTAAAGGACTCGGAAAGGTCCTATAAACTTAGTATCGGATTTAGGAATAGGACGAGTAGATAGGATATTTTTAGTACTCAATAGTACTAAATCACCTACTCGATAAGCAGGGGCTGGGTCCCTTGAATTGTTAGCGGAAGACTCTATCGAATCTCGAGCGGCTAGGAGATTAGTTCGTAATAAATCGAGGATCTCCTACATTTTCTATACGAATCGAGTACTAGCTAGTTCTTTTAGTAACATAAAGTCTAAGTCTTTTAGTGGTGCAAAGCTTAGTCGAGGGTAGTAACCGTGGTTCGTAAAAAAGGGGGACATTCTAGTAGAGCTATTTATAACATTCCGTATAGCGAATTCTACTAGGGGGAGATATTATACCTACTTCTTCTAAGCGAAGTCTAAATAAAGACGAAGGTATTTCGCTACTAACTTGTTTATAATTTCGGTTTGACCGTTAGTCTTAGGATGGTAGGCTATTAAGAGTTATACCTAGATTTATAGTATGTCGTAGATAGCTTTCTAGAAGTTAGATATAAACAAGGTTCTCCGGTTAGAGACAATTGAGCTAGGGAGTCTATGGAGCTTCCAAATCTCTTGTACGAAGACGTGAGCTAGATTAGTAGCGGTTATAGTAGTTTTGCAAGGAATAATATAATAGTCCTTAGAAAGCCTATTAGTTACTACTATTATCTAGTTAAAACTATTAATCCTAGCGAGGGGACCTATAAAATCCATAGATAAGTCGGTCTAACGCTGAAGTAGGAGTAGAAGTGGTTTTAGAGTGCCTTAATAACAAAGCTAAGAGTTCTTGTTACGAGCGTAACTCTTATAAGCTCTACAAAACTAAGCGATATCGCTATATAACTTCGGCTACTAATAATATCGAGAAATTAGTTCAAAAAGCTTATTCCGTCCTAGGTAACCACTTTCTATAGAATCGTGGCCCTTTTAAAGTAGCTATACTTATAAATTAGTAATAGGAACGTATAGACGGTCCCGGAAGTATAGCTGATTTTCGCGAATTATATATTCCGACAAAGATACTTCCTTAGAGTACAGGGTACGGTTAATATAATTTATCTAAGTTAATATTCGCTTCTAGAAGGGGTTGTTAGGATAGCCCTCCTTAAGTATATAGGTAATCTTCTGGTCGTTAGATTCAGTAGCCTCCTCTAGTTATATAGGCGACAATCGTAAGGCCGGTTCTAAATTATGACCCTTAAGTAGGGCCTGGTCCTAGTATTTTAAGCGGGGATCGTCCGAATCTTGGGGTAAATCCTAGGAGCGTCGAGTCAAAGAGTCGGGCTTAACGAGGTCTTTTGTAGAGGCTACTTTAATAACAAAGTCAAAGGAGGACAGGAACTCGCTGTAACGTACTTAGCGACAAGTAGGGTACTTAGTAGTTATAAAGTACTTAAGAATCTAGTAGTCTATAATAACGGAAATAGGGTATTCGACGCTGGCTAGCTCGGCTCGCCAGGATTTAAAGGCTCGTATAATTATAAGAAGCTCCTTATTATAGATCTTATAATTGTATTTAGCGGGGTCAAATACCCTAGATATAAACGCCACAGGATACAAAACACTATTAAAATACTAAGAGAGTATCGCTATAGATACAAAGTCCGAAGAATCGTATTCTAAAACTACTTCTTTAGTATAATCAAAGTATCGAAGAATAGGGGCTGAAATAAAGGCTCGCTTAAGCGTCTAGAACGTATGCTCGTAATCCGAATCCTAGGACTAAGACACTCCCTGCCTAGAGAGAAAATTAAGGGGCTTAACAGTATACGAAAAGTCCTTAATAAAGCGACGGTAAAAGTTCGAAAACCCTAGAAAAGCTTATAAGTCCTTAAGATTAGATAGCGTCTGCTAATTAATAACTGTAGAGACTTTCTCTAGATCTATCCGTACGCCGTCGGTATTAATTATTATACTAAGATACTTAACTTCCTAGACTTCAAAATCACACTTCTTTATATCTAAATATAGGCCGGCTGATTATAGAGCATCTAGTACTTAATAGACGTGCTCGCGGTAAGATTTCAGGTTATTAGAATAGACTAGTATATCGTCTAGAAAAGTAGTACAAAACATATCCAAAAATAAACAGAGGACTTCGTTAATCCGAGCCTAAAAAGTAGTAGGTACATTAGTAAGACCGAAGGGCACAACAAGGGATTCGAATAAGCTATATCGAGTATTAAAGGTAGTAAGCTATTCGTCTCCCTCTTTTATCCTAATACAATTAAATACAGTAATTATATCAAGCTTTGTAAAGTATCGAGCTTTGCTTAGGCGCTAAAGAGTCTCCTGGATTAGTAGAATAGGATACCGATTCTTAATTATAATATTATTCAAAATTCGATAATCTACGTAAAAGTAGAGACCGCCGTTAGGCTTCTTTACAAATAAAACTAGTAATACGGCGGGAGAAGTGCTTATATAAATAAAGCCCTTATCTAACTATTCCTTAAGATACTTTCTTAAAACAAGAAGTTCTAGTTTAGACATATTATATAACTTGCTATAAGGCGGGGTCTTATCTAGCTTTAATTTAATATAGAGATCGTAATCTTAATATAGTAGTAGGATATTAGCTACGTCTCTATTAAAAAGTGGTAGGTAATAGTAGTAGTATTAAGACAAAAGAGAAGTAGGATTAACCGTCGATTTTGGTCGTAAAGCGATTTCCACGTCTTCTATTAATACGCCACGTAAATAGAGCTCCGAGGCTCTCTATTATCGAGTTCTAGGGATAGTTAAATTAGATAAGGGAGAAAAAGACTCCTCCTCTTTTAAAATACGCTCTATCCGCTAAGGGCTATCTAAGCTATCGTCTAGACAAATCTGACAAGATCCCTTAACTAAAGAGTTAAGTAAATCTATCCTAGATCTCTCTAAATACTAGTCAATTTTAAAAAGAGATAGAGAGAACACCTCGACTCTATAAGTCTTCGCAAGCTTATAGAAAGCGGCAGCGCCTACTTTCTGCGGTAGTAGTGTTCGCACCTCTTCCTTTATATAAGTAACTTATATAGTATCTAGGCGCTGTAGTATATAGTAGGCCTTGTAAAATCTAGAGCAAAAGTCGATAACTCGTCCTATCTAGTCCACGTTCGGGTTATAAAGAGCTAGCTATAGTTGTCCTAGAATAATATCGTAGGATACTAGCGTAGTAACGTAAAACCGTTACTAACGTTCGATATACTTGCTAATAATCAAATCTAAAGTAATAGTATGTATAATAGCACCTGTAATAGAAGGCCGTCCGTCTATAATACGAAGACTTCGTAGTCGAGCGAGTAGTTCTAAAACAAATCTATTTCGTTACACGTAGGCGGAATCAATAAAGTATTAAGCTAAAGCACTAGACTCGAGTATACAATAAGTAGTAGAAGTAGTATATAGATTATTGGTATTATTAAGATCCTTGTAAACTACCTTATAAAGGACTTCTATAACGTTTTTTTGCCTTTCCTCGAGTAAAGAGAGCCTTAATATCTTATTCCTTTTACGTCCCTAACGGCGACTATTGCTAGAGACTATACTTTTCCCGCCTTATCCTTCTTCGCTTTCGCCTCCTTAGCCTTCTCTAACTTAGGATAGGGAGTCTTTAAGTTGTGGTTAGGAGAATTATAATAAAAGTATAAGCTATACTTTATTTAATATTCCTTTCGAGCCTTCTTCTCCTTTAACGTAACCGCGCGCTTCTTATCTTTAATATCCTTCTTAGTCTAAACTACCTTGCTACTAATCTTTAGAGCGTCTAAATCTATAGGATCACAACTAGAGTCCGCCGTAGAAACAGGAGCCGAAGTAGGCGGAGGACTAATAGGTTGTGGAGGACTACTAGCAGACTTTTTATAAAGAAAATTCTCACTAAAAACGCGGCGGCAGACATAGTCGGCATCTTATACAAGGGTAGCTAAATTCGTAAGAGGGAGTTTGTTATTATAGAGAGGGTTCTACAAGACGCGATCAGCGACCCTAGAATCTAGAGCATTTTGTAAAAGGGTGTAAGCTTTGTATCCTTAAGAGTTTAATACTATATAGAGGGATAAGAAGTTAGCAAGGAACTTGTTAGTTCTTATATTATCTTATTAAAGTTTATAGAGCTTGTTAATAGTATTACTACGTGAATAGGGATTACTAAAGGTATTGCTTAAGGTAGTAAAGATATTGTTAATAGATTACAAAGCTGGACTATACTCTCTAAGTTCGTTAATAAAAGGGTTAATATACTTACGTACTTCGCCTTCCAAAGTGCTCAAAATGTAGTTCATACGGTTAGTCTTATTAGTCTACTAATCCCGATTCTACTAAAGCTTAATTCTTATACTAATAAGATAGCTACGAAGGTTAGAGGGAGATCGAAGCTTGTCACCGAATTTAATAGGATCAGGATATGCCGGGGAAGGGGCAACGTAGACTTATTGTTATTATAAGGTATTTACTAGTAGGGGTACAGGAGTAACTAGAGCTGTTTAAGTAGTAGTTCGAAGCTTACTATTCTGTTTCTAGAGTACGACGAATCAATTGTAGAGTTACGTATACTTATTCTAGAGTTTCTAGGTGTCTTCCTTTACTTCCTCTTCGTATCGAAGGGCCTCTGTATATACTTGTCTAGATGTTTTCAAACCCTCGACGATACCCTTGAATATTTATTAGAATACTTAAGGGTTTCGGGTCGCGGCTTAGGAGAGTGTCTACGGGTCGTTATAGTAATAGTAAAGGTTATTAGCATTAAAGTGTTCTAGTTAAGGTTAAGGTTAAGGTTAAGGGTCTAGTAGATTGTTCTAAGGTACGAATCCGCTAGGTGGTTATAGATTTTGGTCTCTAGCCTAGCCCTCGAAGCCTATACTAAAAGCTTGGTTAGCCATAATAGAATACGACGACTATGTCAATCGTATTAGTTCGTAAAAGGCGGACAATATGTTAGGGTAGGATATTGATTAGATTGTCCGCAAGGAGAGAAGGAGAGAACTCCTCGCGGTAGAACTAACTAAATAGCTACGGAATACCGAATACCCCTATTCACTCAAGCGAATCCATTCACTATAAAACTCGAAATCGAACCTTCACACTATCTAATAGTATAAGGGAGCTATTTTATAACTTCGCGTTTATACTTCTTTTAGTATTTCTTAAAATCTCGTTCTTAACCTAGGTCACGAATGCCGCTATAAGCAAGCCGCTTCTTTATTTGCCTAACCATACCTATGCTCTACTTATATAGTCTCCTAGCTATAAAGAAAGTAGTAACACATAACCTACTTCTTGTCGTAACTTAATCCATAGTATTTGATTGTTCCAACTGTTTTAAGCAAGTGAAAAAGTAAACGTAGCCATAAGTCTTGGGACAATTCGAGTAGTTCTACTAGAATATTCGGGGTTGACACCTACAGTATAAGAAACCTAGAAACAAAGAATAATAAGAGAAATGTCTACTCCTACTTTTTTTTCTCTTCTGCGAGATTATTTCTATAACTTGAACTCCCGGGCCTTCCCTTCCACCGCCACCGCTAAATCCTCGTCTTTCACCAAACAACTTCCGTTATCCTTCTGCATACTCTGTGGAACATCAAGAGCCGGGTTCTGGTCAAAGAAACCACTAGGCTTCAAGCTCACCGTCATAGTATCACATGGCATGACAGGATAATCTTCCGTCCTCGGATTATGCGTCAAGCTAATAGAATGCCAGACGACAATATCGGTATTCTCGGTTCTATCTCTCCGTGCTGCCCAAGAACCCAGATCACTAGTAAGATCGGGATGGGATTGGTACGTGTAGTCTCCAGCAGGATAGAGCTCGTTGTCTCGATGTTTGGTTACCCAGAAGGGATGGAATGCGTATTTTGCACGTCGACCGTGCCATGAATCGGGATGAGCCAGTAGCATTTGTTTCCCTGGACTGTGGATGGCATAGGCCACGGGTGCACCGGACGATTTGTTAATACTGGTTGGATTGATGATTTTGTGAACTCGATTAGGAGCTGAATCGGACGGACTGGAAGTGGAGATGATCCGATTCTCGGTCACGTAACCCACACCGTATGGATTTTGGTCATTCCAAGGCATGGGAACAGAGTCCTCTTCCAGAAATGTATTATTGTCCCCGTCAATGCAAGGATCTATTCGAAGGCTGAATACATGTTGATGAAATGGAGCCAAGACGCCGTCGTTTACTCTTGTTCCAAATGGAACTGTAACTCCTCGGTCAATGGGAGCCGTCGACAGGATGCCGGTCGCTTGGATCTTGTAATGTAATCCAGCAGCTTGGTCCAAGTGCCACATAAAGACGTACTCGTAGTTCCCGACCGTAATGATGGTTTGCAGAACCAGGACCCGAGAGCGGACAATCGAGACTGCGCCCGTCCTAGAATTGGTATGCTTCCATCCGATACCATCATCGATCTCGTGCATGCAAATTGCATTTGGCTTCTCTACAGGGTTTCCTTGTGAGTTTGTAATGACGAAAGAAAAGTACTTGACGATTAATCAGCTATACGGCCATACAAGGATGGGTTATGACTACCTTGATGACACCAAGACAATCGCAACCGAGAGCCAAGTTATTAGCCGCTACACCAGCGCCAATATCTCCAACATCAAATACGCTCTTTCGAGAATATGGCATCCTAGGGTCTCCGTAGGGTACAAACATCTCACTCAGACTCAGACGATGGAATAACTCACGCCCATCGTAAGTCATGTCATGCAGAACCATACCCTCTCTCCAGTTGAAACCCAGCCGAAATCTCCATTTCTGCCACTTGATCAAATAGCCATCAATACTGAAAGACACACCCTGCGGCTGATGTATGACCAGGGGCTTGAGATCAGTACGCGCTGGTTGGGCTTGGAGTTCGTGATGGTATTCCTTCGCTGGGTGGGGCTCGTAGACTGCGTTAGGTTTCAATGATGAGTCGGAGCCTGTGGGCAACCGTACTATATCGATGACCTCTTTCTTCACCATATCTACTATTGGAGAGAACGGAAGGGGATTATCGTAGTGGTTTGAGCCTGGATGGTTTCTTTCAGCGAAGAGGTAACACTGCCATACGTTAGCAAATATTTCGACTCCAATCAAGAAGCATGTTTACCTGCACAAAGCGCGGGGTTTGAGTGTTATTGTCTCGCCCATATGGCCTGTAATAAGGAGAATTAGATACGTGCTTTCAAATTGGACGTAGAAACTCGATGGAAGCAATACGGCAACAGATTTTTCAGGACATATTAAGAGAGGACAGAAAAAGCGGACATAGGCAAGCAAGAATACCAGCACCGAACTCAAAATTTAGCCGGCTATCATGTATGGTAATGTCCATACTTGCTTCAAGAGCCACCTGGTGCAAAGCAATCGTCCTCATTACCCCAGTATATCAGGAGCATCAAAAGCAGTATAACTTCTCCCAGGATCACTATTCCAACAAGTATAGTGCGTAAACGAAACCTACCCCAAACGGGTTTGTAGCTCCTAGAACTCACAAAATGACGCGGAAGAATGAGAACCAAGCTTCCAAATCTCGTTGATACCATTGTGGACACAGCCTCAACTACTTCGCATCAACTGTCTTCCAAGATACAAGCTCAAACACCTACAGAGCATGGCTCACAGGGAAGAAATTGGAAGATAAAGAACAAAACATAAACATACCAAGTATCACAAACAACCTTCATTCCCTCAGGCAATCTAAACGCCCTCACTTGCTCCTTCACCTTCTCGTCCCTCAAACAAACCTCCCTCATCTCCAAAATCTCATCAATATCCGCCTGTGCATGAAAGTGACCCTCCACTTTCTTCACCTCCTCCAATTTACCTGAGTCCAGGTTCACAGTGACATGAATAAGATCTGAAGTTCCGCGATGGTAGTACAAGCTCTCGGCTCGTCTCGTCAGAGAAGGTCCAGACATGCCGGAAACCCCAGGGGCATTGCGCTCAGCCTTCAAGAATTCTCTAAGTAGGACTTTCGGCGGTTCGAGCAGGGAAATGAGTTTAAAGTGTAGACTTTTGTCCGGTGATGCTTCTTTGAGGAGAGAGGAAACTTGAAGGATTTCGGCGGCGGAAAGGGGATCCAGTGGATGTTTTTGAGGATGGGATGCCATTTAGTCTATTTTGACGTGAATGCAGTTGCCACTCTTGGAAATTTGACGACTTGGTAACGAATTCCCGGTTGACTGAATCTGTCTGCTACCGGGTGCAATGCAGACAAGGTAATGGAACGACAAATGCTTGGTTTGAAGGTAAGAGCCTCAGAAGACTTAAGGTAGTCAATGACTTCATATGCGAGATTCGCTGTCTTCCTTGCCACAGCATCCCACTAAAATAGGTATGACCTCGACCCGGCCAGATAAGGAAAATCACGTGCATCTATAAAATCCCACCTTCGAGGCGACATCCAGACAATCAGTTCCAGCCTAATAGCATTTAATGTCCATTTATTTAACCTGATTATTCTACAACTTTGGTATAGAACAATAACAAATTCCAACTAGCTGGGACCACGTAACCTAAGCTGCCTTTTCTACAGCGGCCCCAAAACAAAAACAGTAGAAGAAAAAGGTATTACATACGTTGTGCTAAAATTTTCTACTTTGACTATGTGTACACCGTAATCTCATATGACAATCTTCTCCAGGGAATACTTTCCAACCTTTTGACTCTTACGATTACCGATATCTCTTGACGAACGGACATTGATTTCGCCTCCACCACCAACCCTTAGGCGTGAAACCAACTGCTCTGCTTTCAATCCTAGAGGTAAAAGCCTTTGATCAGGATCTGCAGACTCCAGAGTAATGGGCTTGTGTTTCTTGTTGGCGGGCGTTCCCTTCTCGCCCTTTGGCTCCTTTGGAAGAGCATTTTGGACCGCTTGTCCATAACGAACCATTTCTGATATGATCCCTTTCAAATAGGTTGCTTCCTCGATAGCTTCCAAGACAGCACTAACTTCGAGCTTCAGCCCCGAAACCAAGTCCTGTGCATCGAAGGGATCGCTTCGAACTAATCTCGTGTCCCCCGACAACCAACCACCAGCACCCACGGCATCAATGCAATTACAGAGCAAGCTTGATATGAGAATGATTGCATTCTCAGAGCTTGGATATTCATCATTGACCTCCGATGGATCAAAATCAAGATGCTTGGAGGTCCAGGAGCCTTCTGAAAGTTGCATGCGGAGTAGATACATGACAGCGACAGTATCTTGAGTCGACAGATGGGACTGGAGTGCCTGTACGATGGAGTTTGTTGGACAAGCGTAGAGTTTCGTAAACGCCGCGCTGATGGCCTGTCCCCGTATACCAGCCCCAGGCCCTAGCTGGTATTCTGCAAAATCCAAATCACGCTCAGCTTCCTGCTCCAATTTCTCCAATTGATCTTCAATAGCACCATCAGCTAGATCTGTCTCATCTCCATTCGTGAGTAAAAGCTGCTTTGTGTGATCATTGCCGCCGCCAATTTCAAGGCTTTCCATTAGTAGTCGAAGCGCACAAACAAGCTCAGCAGCGTCCAAGTGGTTGTTTCTGATAAGTGCGAGTAAAAACTCCATGTCGGGATTGATTTCACAAATGGCATTCACCAACTCGCCTGATGAAATCGACGATTGAGCATTCGCAATTTTTAGAGCAGCTTGAATGTTTGTTACAGTCATAAAACCTGCTGTTATGAGCCACATAAATGATTTTGGTGTATAAAATGAAACGGCAAGTTGCCGTTTTCCTGAGTCTAACTCGACGCAAGAGAACAATTTACTAAGAGCGTACAAAATCCATCGTCTGTCCGTTGCGTGGGCTTTTCTTTTCGGAGCATCGTCGAAGTTTTGGTCCTCTGTGGTTGACAAAGAGTCTCGGGGTTTCTTCACTTTTGCGCTAAGAGTAGAAATCATGAGCTCATCAAACTTGTCGATGTCCCCAGCGTTAAATGATTTCTCCAAGATGTGCATTCGACTAGTCCAGGTTGCGTCCGATGTTTTTGCGGTCATGGAGGCTGCCTGGTATGCTGACAGGGTTTCTGAATCGAGCTTTGCAATATTGGAGTCGCTAATTCTATGTCGTTGTTGTCCTGGAATGGCACATCCAATGGAATCTATCAGGAGTCCTGCAGCGCGCGCTCTTCCTTTGCGATCATATTGCCCTTCGATTTGTATCCCGACGAGGTTGCTATCAACAATTGCAATTGCTGCTCCAAGTTTGGGAAAGTATGCTTTGAGCGCATGTGATCCCGCTGGTATGCTCTTACTTTCGTGTTCAGAATCTCGCTTGCGCTTAAGCGATTCTCGATCACCAGAAAGACCCGTGTCAACAGTCGCTAGTATTGATTGATATTTTGGGCTAATGACACTGAGATTGTCTTCGGACGAGAGGAGGATTGATGTATTGGACAGACGTAAGAACGACTTTGCGGTGTTAGTTGAGAGGGAGGATTGTTCTTTTAGGCCTGTTTCAGTCAGGTCAAATGTGGTCAGGGTATTGTTGTGGAGCTGCATTAGTGTTCCTGTAGAGACCTGTATGCTAAAAGTGGTCGCTCCTTGGGAGGGCGCACTCGAAGTGAAGGGAAAAGCAGCAAACAATAATGGGTGAACCGAGTGTTGCAAACCATTAACATGAACAGACGACCTTCTAGGCAGAGTGACAATATGTATCCTTCTTGAGGAGGAATTTGCAGTGGTCTTGGAAATCAAGACGAGCATATCAGGGTTGAAAGCATCCTCGGAAATTTCTTCATTGAACATTGCAAAGATATCCTGTCGACCCTTGAAGACTCCTTGGGATACTGCGAATGCATTTGTCATGTGCGCATACTCGATTTCGGCTTCAATGGCTTGTCCTGCATCTTGTGTGACAAGAGCGGCGGCCGGAGAAATCCATTTTTCTTGCAGAGTTTCCCCATCCAGACAATGGATTTCTCCATCCTTCTTGACGACCAACAAGTCTAAGGCACCTGCGAGCGCCTCAGGTCCCATTGTCGCAGCCGTCGTGCTCATGAAAACAATGGGGTTTTCTGTTTTCTGGATTACGTGGGAAGTAGTCGCGGAGGTCGTGCTCGAAGGGCCTTCAGTCACATCTCGAAAGAGCGTCACTTGCGCCTGCGTCCCCGAAGTCGATGCGTATGTGCGTCGTTCAGCGCGCGTTTTTGAGATTCGAATTCTCACGGAACTTGGAGCGCAGGTAAAGGATGATAGTGGCGGCAAAGCATATGAAGTGATGAGTTTCGAAGAAGAGATCTGAAAATAGATTAGCTTCCATCACCATCTCATTACGCGCCAGAGCGAAAGGCAGAATCGTACATCGTAGAGGTTAATTCCCTCACCATCTATCCCAATTGCCAATTCGGACCTCTTTCGTTTCTTTGCGCCAGCGCCTACTGCCCCGCCAAAAACCTCTCCAACCACATAACGCCCATTGTTAATGTCAATGGGTTTTGGCAAAGATGCCACCACGTATGGATTCTGCAGCGAGAATTTGGACGGCATCGTAGACTCGAACTCTGCCGTGGGTGTTGTCGTGTTGTGCAGCTGGAGTTGGGTTGGCGGTCGACGAGTACTTTTGCTATCAAAAATTATTTTGGCAGATCCAGAGATTTGCAGGGGCTCAGAGGAGCATGGGATGGGCTAGGTACGGCGGACCAAGCGACATACTAGTGCAAGCTTGAGTACTGTACTCCACTCATACGCTGAGACCAAGCGCTAGAACAGTGGCTCAAGAGGTAGGGTGGCTCGAGGTGGCGCTAGATGTGGCTGGTGCTACCGTTGTGGCTAGTGAGGCTAAAGTGGCTGGTACCCCCTGCGAAAAGTTTAAGTGCTCTTTCCTTTCAGCGCGTGTCAGTCGCGACTTCCCCAGAAGTGTGAGTCCGGGCACCACTGTATTCACTATCTACACTAGCTCTGCTCTGTATGTTGGTACCTCACCATCCATACTGTTCACAAGATCGCACCTGCGTCCGCAAAAGAAGAACCTTACTCTTACCTTGCACAGTGTCAACGTCACGTCACCAATACTAAACCACCTCGTACTTTCCTCAATGGTGCTATCGACATCCCCATCCAGCTGTATCTAGAACGCGTGCTTCTCGCGTGGCGGATGGCAGCTCTGGCCACCACCATCATGACTCTGGGGGAGATCAATGAGGGCCCAAAGAAGGTCTTCCCCCTCTTCCAGCGACCCTCAAGTAAGATCTGGATTGCGCTCCGAAGGAAATGCTGTGCTAATTGATCCAGCAAAACCAACGGTCCCCGCCCCGAGTCAAACTGATCCGACGATCCCCTCGAAGGTCCTGAACCCGCCGAACAAGAATGGCAGCAAGAAGAAGGCCACCGCAGGCAGCAAATTAAAGCAGGAGATTAAGAAGGGGCCCCTCGACGTACTTGTGTCCGTGGAGCAGGACAATGGGAACGGGACTGCTCGATCAGAACTCCTAACGATCGATCCAAACAACGGCAGAAGGAAAAGACGGAAAACTGCCTCGCCAAGCAGCAAGATGGAGACAGGAACCCCTCGAGACGACGATGTGGTCGTTATTGAAGGACCTCCGCCAAAAGCTCGCCGTGGCAGGCCGAAAAGAAGTACGAAGGAGGAAAGCTCCTCCAGACCATTAGAAACACCAGCTGTGGAAGCAAGTTTACTGGAGGACCATTTCATACCAGCTTTGCCTTCGATAACCGGGCTGGGTCGAGCAGTGACAGACAACTCCTTTGAAACACCTCTTCTCTCGAGCAAGGCTGGGTTCCCTGCATCACTAATCACGGCAAACGGTCTGGCTAATTCAAACAATGGCATGGAGGTTACATTAGCTTCGACAAAAGAAGTTACTAGTGATGCCAGTATTGTGGATATCAAACCAAAGAAAATTCTACGTTTCAATCCCAAAACTGGGACCATTGGATCTCCTCCCCCCCAAAAATCGGTGCCTACCAAAGAGGCGGGAAGAAAAGCCACCTCAAAGACGAAAATCGTCACCATCTGCTATGGTGAAAACCACAATCTACCACTGGAAATTGGACAGAAGATAGAGGAAATATTGAATGGTCCCACCAAAATCCCGCCAACTGCCCCAAAACAATATACAGCACCACCAAACGCAGAAATTCCTCCGACAAATATCGCAAAACCGAAACCCGTGCATCCACTATTCACCGGTAAAGCTACTGGAAAGCCATCTACAGCAAACCAGAAACCAGCAGAAGTCCCTCCAAACCAGCCCAGAGTCAGTCCTAGAAAAGCTGCTGTGACTAGTCGCATTGGATCCCAGGCGTATGACAGACCGCAATCACCAACGAGGGTCATTGCTCCTAAATTCTCCGGTTTTGGAAACTCCACCGGCATATTAAAATTCCCTGGTGCCGTAGAGCCTGCGTGGCCATGGGAAGGAACAAATCACGTTCGAGGAGAGACGGGAATTTCTAGACAGGACGCCGAGGAGACCCCCCCATCTCTTGTTAGAATGACTAAGAAGGGAAAATACCAGGCGATCGAGGTATTATCCACTGAGGACATTATCTCTCGATTAGCGACGAGCTTAAATGTTGCACTTGTCACAAGAGAGATACAAGAGATCAACCTTGATGAGTTTCCTTCAGTACCTCAATGCCTACGCATTCCCGTTAAGCACTATGAGGGGGGGACCATGTTGCAAAAGCGCTCGCGCAAGGAACTAAGCATGAAACCTCCTTTCACCAAATCAACGCCAACTTTGGACGACGACGAGCTTCAACAGCCAGGTGCGACGCAGAAACAGGTGCACCCAGCAACATCACGAGTCTTCAAGTCCATTGCGACTTCGCTATCTGCGTTTGATCAGGGTATTTGTGAAACACAATCGTGGGTACAAAAATATGCTCCAAAATCTGCCTCGGAAGTGTTGCAACAGGGTCGCGAAGCAATGATATTAAGAGAATGGCTGGAAAGTTTGACGGTGAAAGCTGTGGAAACGAAAATGGCCGATTCCAAATCACAAGCCACACACAACGCTGAGGGCAATGGAAAACGAAAACGAAAATCCAAGAAAGTTGATGGATTTGTTGTTTCCAGTGACGAAGACTTCGACCTGGATGAGATTACAGATCCAGAAGATGACCTTGCTGGCCCTGGCGGTTCTCTGAATGGGAAGAAAACAGTTGTCAGGCCTATTGTTGCGGCCAAAGACTCCAAGCGACTTCCAAATGCTGTTGTGATAAGCGGCCCCCATGGCTGCGGGAAGACTGCTGCTGTTTATGCTGTTGCAAAGGAGCTTGAATTCGAAGTTTTTGAGATCAATTCTGGCAGTAGACGCAGTGGGAAGGATATCCTGGAGAAGGTTGGCGATATGAGTAAAAATCATCTTGTCCAGCAATCCCACAATCCGATTTCTGTGGACGAGGAAAACCTTCGTATCGATGAAGCCTTGGCTAAAGACATAGAGAGTGGTCGCCAAGGAACCATGAACTCGTTCTTCAAGAAAAAGGAGCCCGCTGTATCAAAAGCCAAAGACCCCAAACCTGCGACGAAGTCGAAAAAGGCAGTCGGAATCAAGAAGTCCGATTTACCGACAAAGCCTCCTATGCAACAAAAGAAGCAATCTCTGATTCTTATTGAAGAGGCTGATATCATCTATGACGAAGATAAACTCTTCTGGTCCACCATTCTCACACTTGTTGCTCAATCCAAGCGACCCGTCATCATAACCTGTAATAATGAGTCCGCGATACCATTGCAGTCTTTACTATTGCATGCGATTATTCGGTTCACTCCACCTCCGGTCGATCTCGCAGTCGATTACATGTTGTCGGTCGCTGCTTGTGAGGGCCATGTTGTAAAACGCGATGCAGTCAGAGTACTATACGAGACTCGAGGCTGTGATCTTCGAGGTTCCTTGATGGAGCTGAATTTTTGGTGTCAATTTGCTATTGGTGATGTTAAGGGAGGTTTGGATTGGTCCTACCCTCGCTGGCCAATTGGTAGTGATGTAGATCAGAATGGAGAGAAGGTTCGCGTCATCAGCGAAGGGACGTACCAGAAAGGTATGGGCTGGCTCAGCCAAGACATATTGGAAAGCCACTCTCACTACCTCAACATTGAAGAGGAGATGCTCCATGAGGCTTGGGATGGATGGAATCTAGATGCTGGGGACTGGCAAAAATCGATCGAAATCGACTCCTGGGCGAAGAAAATGAAGGCTGAATCAACCAGCCGAGAAAGTGATATCGCCGCTCTTGGCATCTATGTAGACTTCACAGAGGCAATGAGTGTTGCAGATATATGTTCTGGCGGGGCTTTTGGAAATGATAACCAGGTATGCATTCTCTTATTTGTCCTTATCTCGTTCTAACATCTATAGATTCTCATCGATATTGAGCAACCAGTCTTGACTTCTAAGGCCCGGGAAGACTACATTCTTGCATATCCCATTGTTGAAGCTTTGCCCAAAGTTGATTTTGGTTCGATAACCAAAAGTGTTTCGTTACATATGAAATCCAGGGCTAGGAAAATTTTCCAAGAAGATTCACATACAAGACACGACCTTGAAGTTCCCCAGGAACTTTCTGCGCCATCGGAATCTGAGTTGCTGGGTCTTATCACCAAGCAAATATCTGCTCCAGAGCCGCAAATTCGCCGCATTGATTTCAGTCTGGCTTTTGATCCCATCTCGGAACCAGAAAAGGCCTACATATGGTCCTCAAATAGCCTCGAAGCTTCTTCGTTCGACCGTACCATTACCATGATAGTTCTGGATCTAGCCCCGTATGTCAGATCTATTGTCGCCTGCGATGCACGCCTACAACAAGATCGTGCTCGCTTGAGCAACTTGTTGAGTGAAGGGGGCAGGCAAGGGAAGCGGATGCGGACAACTAGAGCAGCCATGTCAGCATTGGAAGGGAGTACGAGAAGGACGACTCGGAAGGAAAGGTACTTTGGAGACAAGCTGAACAAAATTTTCGTTCTCTACACAGGGATGGAAAGTTGGCTTGAAGCAGCTTTCCTAGAGGAGCAGGCGTCTTGGGAGACACTTGCGCCTGATGATGTAAGCGGTACTGGCGGAGAGGGAAGTAAGGATGGAACGGTAGTGGAAAATGGCCCACAGGTTGTCAAGAAAGTGAGAGGAAGTGGGGCGCGGGTGCAGTCTTCGTCTGGCAGCGATAGAGATGAGCTGGGCGAAGGTGTTTCGTGATTTGCATCAAGCAGAACTCGTGATTTTGCTGGCTGCTTATGCTGGATTACAGTTGAGAAGTATATAGGAGTCATTGGGCTACTTTGAGCATCTCATGTTGCATACGTTTTGCATGGTGCATTGGGGCAGGGCGTAGAAACGATTGCATTGCAGTTACACTCTTTGCTAGAGCACGCACCTAGATAGGTCATGGCAGAAAACCTTGCCTTAAGTGATTGATAGAAAAATATAAATCAAATGAGCTTTTTACAGCCTTTGCTTATTGCCTTTCTTGTGGGGCTGTATAGATAAGTATTTACTCTATCTAGGCTTATAATAAGAAGTGCCTCCATTCCGCCTCCAGCTTTAAGTATAAACAAACGTCTCTGTAATAACTCTAATACTTAGATTAACTGCACGGTTTAGTACTGGTTGATAGCAATCCTGTAAACAAAATGTGGTCATTATTACACCTGTTCAAGATAATATTCTAGTAATAAGTACATTATCTTTGTATTAAAGTTTGGCGTGGATAGGCTAGCAAATGTCTTACCCTATACTCATTCATTATATCATATTCTTTAAGCAATTTAGATGATTCAATCTAGTAGACTAGTATGTATATTTACGATTTTTATCATCCTATAAGTAGTGAGTAGACTACACTAATCCAACTAGTTCACACAATTTCACCTGTGTAATCTTACTTCCGCATGGGCAAAATGTTGGCGAGAAGTTTTATTCTAAGAGTGCTTAGGGAAATGGAGTAGAAGAAAAGAACCATTTTTAGGTTTTACGTTGTTTTAAGGAGAGCAGTGGAAGTGTACTCAGGCTTTTGGTGACCATTGCCGTTCCTCTTCTATTAGGAATAGGTATTCAAATTCAGAAGGCTTGCTAGAGAGGAATCTTTTAGCTGGGTTTACCAGGTTATTTTCTTGTTTTTGCTCTTTTTCTTCGCAGGAAAGACGCAAGATAGTGATACGTCTGATTCTTCTTTGTCTGTCGAGCTTTTTGGGAAAAGGAGAGTGAATAGTTGGCTCCCTCTCTGCTGAGAAAGAAATTGTTAGAATTTTACTGCGAAGAACCTCGTTTCTAGCATCTAGAGTTTCGATTTTTTATTGGCGCAGATTTGTGGTTTGCCATGGCTGGAAAAACGGGTATCAATTGAAATAGGAGTATCATCCATTGAGTATACTACTGAGTTCCGTTGACCGCTGTTCAGCCAACTTTACAATATCCTTCATCTCTTCCCTTCCTACAATGGTCCCCCCAGATTTGGTTATACTTAGGATCCTGGTCTTCTTTTCCGAACAATCCACCACCACAGTAACACTTTCATCGCACAGAGACTCCTCAAATGTATCGGGGTCGACCAAAATCCAATATTTCTTATCTTTTGACTGCGCTTGCTCCTTTGCTTTGAACACCAATGCTGTGACTGCAACAGGCAGCCCATTCAACGACAATTTCTTCGACTCGTCGACCGAATCATCGCACAATATCATCTCTCGATCCGGATCCCAATACGCCTTTGGTAACCGCACGTTCTTTAACGCCGACATGACCGCCGCCCACGCAGCATCGAAAGGATTGCCGTCCAGAGAAATGAATAAAATGTCGATATATAGCGCCCAGAAAGCCTTTATTTCCGAAGCCGAGGTTTCCTCATCATCCTCGGAATCGTCGTCCATTCTATCGGGGTCGCTCAGGTCGGGTGGTTGATACCAAATCCTCAGATCCTCTCTGTCTAACAGATTGGTTGAATGTAACAACGAGTAGATCTTAGTGCTCAAGTCCTGGGCCAATGTACTAGGTGGTATAGCAGGCATGAAGGCAGGCGAACATCCCGTCGCCAGCTCGATATTCGGGACGAGTAGATCCAACTCTTTTATCTCATTGTACCCCGCGCCTGACGATGGTTCTGCGGCTGCCTTGTCCGCGCGCCAGCCAGGTACCTTGCTTGTGAGCAGTATCTCGCCTCGGATACCGCAGACTACTGTCGTGTCGCCTATTCGTACTACCGCACTGCCATCGGCGTGTGTGAGAGAGCCATTGTTGATGTGGGGGGTTCGGAATTGGGATGGGGATCTGCCGTTTGCGCGTGTGGGTGTTGCGGTCGCGGAAGTTGGTTGGAGATGTGCGCGGAGGTAGGGATGAGGAGAGAGTTTTGCAAAGGTTTCGCGCGGGAAGGAGAGCGCTGATTGAGGCGTAGTGGAGGCCATTGGCGATGGCGATTGCGATTTGATGCCGTGATGTGATGTGATGTGAAGTGTGAAGGTAAGAGCTCTCGTTGAGGATGATGCTGTTGCTGCAACTGAAGCTTTCTACTTTTTAGTGGGGCGCTGAAAGGGTGCAGGGCAGGTACCACCGGCTCGCACCAGCACCAGCTTCCTCGGCAGCCAATCGTCGCTTCCGTAAACGAGGCTTTGTTTTCTTTCTACCCATGCTGCCATGCCATGTTCTACCAAGTACCTAGTTACAAGGCTTCCTCTCCCAAAGACTATCTCGAGTACATTTAATTTCTTGGACATTAGTTAGAGGGGCTACTCCCAACACTTCCAGCCAGCCGCAGGCTTCACCCTAATGACGCTCCGCTGGGCCACTGCCGTGGAGGCCGATTCGCTACGCTCCAACGCTCTTTGCCAGCGCAGCGACACTAATAAGGAAAACTAATAAGAAAAAAACAAAAAAAACTCAATATAAACACAACGCTAAGTATGGGTTACTTGGTGTTTATACCGGAGTCTTCAATATGCATCAGATGCGTACCGTACTGTTACACACACTATTATACGTTTTGTTCTTCTCTCCCCCCTCTAGCTTTCCTTGTCCCGAGCCAGCCGACCCCTCGCCTTTCTAAGGTGGGCTGTTGGACTTGCGGTACTCGAGTACTGAGGCTTACAACATCAAGCCACCTTATTCTTGCTTCATCCTTTCTCTGCACGCTCTTGTTGGCAACGATGGACCCCACGGAATCACGGCCTGTACGACGACAAGTGGCCTCGTACTGCCGCACGTCCAATCCCAGGAAATGCCAGCATGTGGCGAGGTTGTGACCAAAGATCCAGGAACTGTGGTCAATCGCGATGCTTTGGATGGTGTAGTCGTAAGCTTAAGCGACCTCCCCTCACTACCGGTGTTGAATTCTCCTCCCGCAGTGTACTGACTGTAGAGCTGACTGTGCTCAAATGTGGTCATAAGAGCCGTTGCAGAGCACAACCACCATCTTTACGGTATCCGCCCGTTTTCTCCGGTCGAGAGGCGTTTGCAAAGATTGTGAACTGAACAAAGTATGGTCACAGGCGGTAAACTCAGCGTTTCGAATCTCAATAACAACAACGTGTGCCCCGTAATTCGTTCATTGCTTTGATGTGGCTCTGTCCCAGCTTTTACTTTTGAGAGAGTTTACAACATGTTCATATATCTGCCAAGCACACACCTCCTCCTTCGGGAACCCGGGCGTTTCGGTCCGCAAAAAAGCTGCAAGGGCTTCGACCGGGGAGCTGTGAATGGAGCGAACAGATCCAATCATGATCAATGTGTTGCCGCCGAACCCTCTATTGGAGATCCTTGGAGATCCCTTCTCAGCCTCCGCATTGGCTCAATATCGTGCCTTCATCACAATTTTTTACTTGCGCAGACGTTGTGATTCGCCGATATGGATTGCTGCAGCTTCTCCTAACATGGAGCCCAGGGCGAAAGGCGAAAGGGGATGATTGAAAAATCCTGACGAAGCATAGACGAACATGGCCAAGAGTTGTTGTCAGCACGCTCCAAACTTGAAATCTTGTAGTCGAGAAGCACGCTGACCGTTTCTAAGCAGGTCATATTGGAGAACAAGCGAGCAACGGGGCCGCATCTGACAGCACGCGAGTAGAGAGAAAGTCACGGCTTGTATATAACAGGTGCAAGCCCCGTGCAAAGTACTCGTCTCGCGCAGTAGAGTACATAGATACATCCTTTGACCTGCAGTCGGGTTGTGATAGCTGCAACACGAGGACTAGCGCAATCTATAAGACAGGCATTAATTCCGGCTGTTGACGTGGGGTTCAGGGCCAACGCCAGATCACGATCAACCGCCGAACCTTTTCCAATCCCATGAAAAGGACCTGCATGATTTAACTGGTTGTCTTCTACCCCCTCTGCCCCTGTTTGGCTTGTGTTATGCCGAAGGCATGTCTACCTCGATCGCAAATCAAAAAGAGTCGGCGGTTGACGTGATGGAGGGGCACTTCTTGCATCTCTTGGGTCCGTCTGCAAGGTCGCACAGCACGAACGGCTGATAGAGACCCTTCCCCACACCGCACTCGAGTTCATATACATAGGCCGATTGGCAGTCTGACGCTGACCACCGCACACTTTATCCGTTGTGCAACCCATTGCTCCGTATGTTTTGTCGTCCGCCTTCCCAGCCCTCACATCACTCACTCTCTATCATTCAATGACTGAAGAAGGATTTCGAATTCTTCCCGATACCGCTTCTGAAGCTGTCGGTGTCCATCTTCAACTGCTACGCCATACAACTCAAGCGCAGAACGATAGACTGCAGATGGACAAGCACTTTTAATTATTGTTTTCTTTCAATTCCAACCGTTACACAGGAAAGATTTGCCTAGTCTGTAGCCAGTATCGACAAACTCATGTTCCCTGTCAAGAAAGTCGATATCTAGATCTGGGAGTACAAGTCGTTGCGGCCCCCAAACCCATAGCACGAGTAGACTTCATCTCGGAAGTCAAACAACAATGTCTACCCCCGAGACAACCAAATGGGTAGAATCCCAGACGCTAACAAATCTTGCCAAACGAATACACATTCCTCTCACGCCTACAAGTCCTCCAGGCCTAATTGAAGCAAATACAGTGGATCCTTGGGACAAGGCTGGTAAATATGCTTTGGGATGGACCTACTTTTGTCTTGTTTTGGTGGTTTTAGTAGCTGTGACGAGGGTGTATCACTTATGGACCGACAAGATAAGGCAAGCAATGCACAAACACGAGTTTGAACAGTACTACGGGAACTATTCCCCTGATGACGATTATGCGATGGAAAACATGCACACGGGTCAGATGGGACACACCAGAGAACACACCGGGGAACAACTTTTCCCCCGCGCAGGAGAGAAGGGAATGACCCTCACGAGAGGACAATCAGAATGGTCTTCATTCCGAGCCGTCAACGACACACTAGCATTATTCAGGTGGATATTTTATCGACCTGTACCAGAGATAAAATGGAGAAAGAAGGTGTTACTCGGATTCCCGTCACTTGCCGTTATTGCAATCCTCATCATTGCTTTGGCCTTTGTGACACTCTACTGTTTTTTGCCACAGCCCCTTTTTTGGCAGAGCATTCGATTTGGATCGCCGCCTCTCGCCATCAGAGCTGGAATGCTTGCGGTTGCCATGACCCCATGGATTGTCGCTACGAGTATGAAGGGAAATCTTATTGCGGCTATTACAGGAATTGGACATGAGCGACTGGGGGTATTTCACAGGTGGGGCGGATACCTCTGCCTATTTTTGGCCATCGTTCATACCGTTCCCTTTTATATCACACCAGTTTACGAAGACGGGGGTATGGCTGTGTTTGAGAGACTCTTTCCTCAAGGTAGCGGGGTTGTATATGGCACTGGAATTGCTTGTCTTGTGCCTCTCGGTTGGCTCTGCGTTGCGTCTTTGCCATTCTTGAGAACCCTGGCATACGAACTGTTCCTACTATTCCATATTCCTGTGTCCATTGCCTATGTTGGGCTTCTCTTCTGGCATTGCCACAACTACCTGACTTCTTGGAGTTACCTTTGGGCTACGGTTACCATCTGGTGTTTTTCATATTTCTTGAGAATATTCAATGTGAATTGGGCTAAACCGTGGAGAAACTCTTGGTTGATTGGAGACGAAGCAGCAGTGACTTTGATGGCCGAGAATGCGATCAAAGTCACAATTCCAACGCAGATGACCTGGAGACCCGGTCAATATGTCTACCTGAGAATGCCCGCCATTTCAATATTCGAGAGCCACCCTTTTACCATTTCCTCGCTCTGCAGCGAAGATTTCCCTTCTGAATACGGCGACCTTTACAGAGATTGCACTTTGGTCTTCCGTCCATTCGGAGGCTTCACTCGCAAGGTTCTTGAGACTGCGATTGCCAAAGGTCCATTTCAAACCTACAGGGCATATCTCGAGGGACCATACGGTGGTATGCAAAGGGAACTGGCATCTTTCGATACTGTCATTTTGTTTGCAGGTGGAAGCGGTATCACGGCAATCGTCTCGCAACTTCTGAATTTAATCAAGAGAATGAGAGACGGAAAGGCAGTGACACAAAAGATCGAAGTTGTATGGGCTCTGAAAAGACTGGAGGCAATGGATTGGTTCAGAGAAGAACTTCGAATTTGCAGAGAGTATGCACCCCCAGACTCAGTCACCTGTCAATTCTATGTCACCGCGGCGAAGCGACAGACACACCAGGGAACTGGGATAGGCAGGGCACCTCGACCAATCAGCAATATGCTTCACGATAAACTCGATGGATTTGTTTCTGACATTGCTTCGAAACGAAACTCCCAATACATTCGAGACGAAGCCGGGGGTAATGTTGAACGTGAGGAAGAGCTACGAGCCGAAAACGAAGATGCCATAACATCACTACCAAGAGCAAAGCACCTGCAACCAAAGGTGCTCCCTCCCACGCCTCAGACGTCTTTTCCACCACCACCAAAGAAGGTGATGAGAGAGAATTCATTAAAGAAGTTAGAAGGACGAGCTACCTCATCACCCCTTCCCCCCGCGGAAGGGCACGAAGCTACTCGTAAGTTCTTGTCTCCAACGTCAGGAGGGCAATCGAAAAATCGGGAGTTCCATTTCCCGCCGCCTCCTCCACGGGCAGATGCACCACATTTCAAGTTCGCACCACCCTCTCCCAGAACTTCTAATAACCCATGGGGTGCGCATATGGACTCTGCAAGAAATTCAGCAATGTCTTATGACCCAGACAACCTACCTGGACCTCCCCCAGGACCACCACCACCGGATGGTTACAGACCATCAAGCTTCGTCTCGCGTAATTCTAAATCCGAATACCGCCCTACAAGCTACCTACCAGACTCAAAGTCTGCATCACAAGAGATGGATCGTGACCAAGGACTCAAGCCACCTAGCTTTGAAGATTCTATCCGAGCATCTCAAGACTCCAAGGAGTCTGATCACTTTCCTCCTCCGCCTCCACTGCCAGCGCCATCGGAGGCACCTGTATCAAACCCATCTCCAACTCCAGTCTCAGCTCCTCAGGCTTCTTCTTCCCTCTCCCCATACCCTGCCGCCCCTGAGCAAGCACATATCCGGCAAAAGTCAGGAGACCTTCATATTGACATCCCATCTTCATCTGGTATCGCAACAGCACCAGCTGCTTCCAACTTTGACTTCGGATTCCCATCCACGCCAACAGAATTCCAAAAGAATCTTATGCGATTCGCATTCGTTGGTGCAAAAGTAAAAAAGGAAGGCTGGTCGACAGAATATGGACGTCCAGACTTGGGATATATGCTCAAGGAAATGGCGACGGGTGGTGCGGATGGGAAGGGGATTTTTGGTCGGAGAACATGTGTGTTTGTCTGTGGACCGCCGACGATGAGAGTTGATGTTGCCAATACGGTTGCCAGGTTGCAAGCGGATATTTGGGGTGATGATAGTAAGGATGAGATTTTCTTGCATACGGAGAATTATGCGATTTAATCGTTCTAATGAGATGGATGCATCCTTGGGTAGGATGGGCTAATGGCGTTTTGGGATATATATACCGATTTGATACCTACATGCAATACATACTGTAATTATATACATAGTACTACCATAATCTTGAAGATTTTTGTTAACCTGGTTTTTTACCACCCATTCCCGGGTTCTTTTTTTCTTGGAAGATCTTGGACGTGATGGTTTGAAAATATTGAAAATAGAAAGTTCATGTCTTGGACCTCTTTTCTATTAAACGCGGTTGAAAGTTTCGATTCCCCCAAAACGAATGATTCGCTAATCACAGTCAGTTCTGAGCCCCAGCGTATTCGGGATCCTCCCGACTTGACCTGAGCACCACTCTTCATTACGGAAAGCAATACTTCTATTTACTTCAAGCTCCGCGGAAATTCTCCGATCGATATCCACTGAATTGCCTGGCGTCAACGGAAGACAATCAATTGTAAAACCTGGCATCTCGTTATGTACCTTTTCCTAGGGTTCTTTCTGAACCCGCAATTTTGCCTCCCATCATTGCTCTTATCCGTGTCTCCCAGAAGCAATCCATTGATGAATCCACCGCGTATTGCGGTACGGCTTCATGGGAAAACAACCCAGCTGAAAATGATAGGGCATGCCTATGGCCGATGATAGCCCAGCCGAGATTGGGAAGCTTTCGAGGGACCTTGGATCACGACCGGGACCCTGCCCGCCTCGTTCCCTTTGCGGGCGGTACGGTTACTGCGGTGTATCGTTCTGGAACCCTACCGTACCCACATATCTTTCACGTCTAATTGAGGTGGCTGTAGGCCGTTAGGCTTACTACATTGAGCGATGAGTGCCGGCGTACAAGTGCCGTTCTTGTGTGATTATCCTGATAATTGGAGAAAGCGGAATCTTCAAAATACTACGATGTATTCTGATAGGTTGCGGTGAGTGGATTGGGTTTCTGGGCAGTTTTTACCCCGCTGTGCTGCCGTGAAATGGGGGAGCATTAATGAGGGTAATGGATTGGTTACATACTTCGAAGTACATACGGACCTCGCTTCTTGCCTTCCTAGGTTAATCTGTTGGACATCGTCAATTTTGGTTGTTGGTTTTGGGTTTCGTTATCAAGGAAGACTACTTCCCAGCTTTTTTTTTTCGGTGTTCTTCTTTCGGTACCAGAATGTTTAGAGTTGTATATATTTGATTCTCGTTGGTTGTACATAAACCGGATGCGACACTCGGGTTGTTTCCAACTTACAGGTGTACTCGGTAATCTTCTAAGAAGTGGAGATGGAGAAATCAACGGTATCGAATACGCCAGATGGTGATATTATTCCAACCGAAGACTTCGAACCCGGATTGGACTCACCCAGTAAATCGACCCTCATGGACGACATGGAACTCCCAAAATGGCAATTGATGGCACTTGGCATCAGGTACGTACCTTATCTTCTTAAACTACAGTGTTTCTAGACCATAAACACTAACATAACAAAAGCATCTGCTGTGGACTCCTCCTCTCACTCCTCGATACTACAATAGTAGCCGCAGGCCTTTTCACGATCGGACAAGACTTTGGAGATCTCGAATCTCTCAATTGGGTGGCATTAGCTTATACCCTTAGTTATCTGGGTTGCGCGGTCATTTTCGCGCGTGTTGCTGATATTGTTGGGCGAAGAAATGCATATATTGCTGCGCTAGTGATTTTCATCGCTTTCTCGCTAGGCTGCGGGTTTGCGAAAACGTTGGAACAACTTATTGCTTTGAGGGTAATGCAAGGTATTGGGGGTAGTGGACTGTACTCACTTACTTTTATCATTTTTCCTGAGATTAGTACGCCAGAGATGAGTCAGGTGATTGGCGCTGCTGCGGGTGCTGTTGTTGCGAGTAAGTATTTCCATGTCGCCTGGATATTGGAGTTTGCTTTTCCTCCTTCGAGATCTGGAAGCTTACTAACTCGTGTATTCAGTGGCTGGCATTCTTGGACCAGTACTTGGTGGTGTCATTACACATTACACTACATGGCGATGGATATTCTGGATCAAGTAAGTCTAAAGTCAAGCTCAACCTTTTCTGATAGAGTACTAAACAAGACCCAGTGGTCCAATTGGGATCATCCCGCTAATAGTATTCATAATCGCCTGGCCAAAACCTCACCAAATAATACATGCCCCACGACGATCATGGAAACAACTCGACCTAATTGGCGCCGTCCTCGTAATCGCAGCCTCCGTATGTGTGGTATTCGCCTTCCAACAAGCCGGTATCATGCCTGACTCTTGGAACAAACCGATTTTCATCGTTCCTTTAGTAATTGGCTGTCTATGTTATGCCTCTCTCTTCTGCTGGGAAGTGGCTGTTGCAAAGTACTGGGCAGGATCATTCGCCACGATGTTTCCACTTCACTTAATCAAACATCGCGTATATATGGGCTATGTCCTTGTGACGCTCATCGGAGGATTTCCATACTTCATGGTCATTTACACACTACCTCTGCGCTTACAGGTCGTCAATGAAAAGAGCCAACTAGTCGCAGGATTGGCGCTGTTACCAATGGTGGGAGCCGTAGCAGTGTTCAGTACAGCAGCAGCAATCATCAATACGAAGAAGAATCTGATTTTCGAGACTCTTTTCACGGGTGCTCTCTTTTCAGTTCTGGGGACTGCGTTACTTTCGACTTTGAAGAACGTTCCGTGGGTTGAGGGAAAGATGTATGGATTTCAGGTCTTCATCGGGATTGGGTTCGGATTGATGGTTTCTACTACTTCTCTAGGTGGTGGCTTGGAGTGTGAACTCAAAGATACCAGTAAGCTCTCCCTCCTTTGCTTTCTCATCCCATCATAAGCATAGCAAGAGAAATTAACAAGCATATAGCCGTCGCACAAGGAATCATAGCCCAGGTCCGTGTCCTAGGAGGTTCCATTGGAATCGCGGCCACAACAGCAATCATGGGCACAACACTTCGCCGAGATCTCGCAAAGTATCCACATCTCGCTGGCACGGAGGGTCAAGCAGAGAGAGTTAAGGTGGTCAACGCTGATGCCTTCAGACAGAGTATGCAAGTCTGTGCAGCGATTACAGGGGTGGGTGTTTTGGCTACGTTTTTGGTTTGGAGGAAGGAGAGGATTGGGTATACGGAGAGGAGAAGGCAGCAGATGGAAAATGCTCAGAAGTTGAGGAGGCAGGAGGGAGAAGTGGAAAAGGTTGGGAAGGTGTAGAAGTTAGGATTAGTTACTTAGATAATGTTAATAGTTGATACCCATTTTGATCAAAAACAAGAAAGGTGGAACATCCTGGCTGTGGGTCCTCTCGAGACATTCTATGTCGATTGCTTTGTTCAAGCTATGATAGAAATGTATACAGTAACCCAGAAAGGCGCACGAGTATGATGGACCAATAATGGACTTGGTCGATTTGTTACAAAACTATACTGTGTTTACCAGGCATTTTGGTTTAGTTGCATTAAATTGATATTGTGTATTTATGCATCCATTGGTAAAATACTACACATATATATACACAGGTTCACCTAGATAGTATTCATACAAATAGGTTCTTTTGTTGCTCCCCCAAAAACACGTATTAGAGAATATAAAGATAAAGGCAAACAAATGATCGGATTTGGAGAGAATTTGGGATATCTCTTTTACCTTGATTATGGTTTGGAGACACTAGACTTAGGGGTCTAGGAAGGAGTGAGCTCTCAAATGCTGAAGAATCAACCTGTCCCCAGTAACAACCCCTCAAATCCCCTTTACATCTGAGTAAATATTGTATGTGAAAGCTTGCACTTCAAAAGTCTAGTGTTGTGTCAAAGCCCATGCACAGTTGAAGCTATTGTGTGAGTCAACCAAATTTGTATTTTTTACCTAACCGTCCTAGATACACATAAGACAATAATTTAATCACTGATTTATATTATTGCAGAATAAAGGCAATATCACCTACAGAATCCTTTTTGAGTCAATTACTGACACAAGCAATGGTCTCCTTGGTTCAGGAGCATAGCCAGTAATCTTCTCGACCTTTGAAAATTATCCTGTGCCGTTCTTCTAAAGCCTAAGTTTAATTCCAGAATTAGAAATATTAACAACCTCAGCTCAAATTTCCAGGCATAGAAGCCCTACCTCTAGTGTAATGAGTCCTCTGCTGCTGGAAGAGCCTTAGAAGCAACCCTTGTTGGAATCTTCCGGTGACTAGATGAATACTCAAACAAAACACAAGAACTAGATAGTAATGCATTCATACAAATTCAGTCCTGAAAAGCACAGTTCATAGGTGGTCCGCATCTCTCATTATCCTACATTTGTGACAATGCTGCTTGCACCATGCCCTAAGAGATGCATCAGTAATAGGTGGCTGCCCACAAAACGTAACAAGGAAATGAATGGTATCCAATATCGATCACTTCCCTCCCTCTAACGACTGTCAGCCAAAAGAAAATGTAAGATGCAACAAATAGACGTATTCCTGTTGAACTGAGCAAACAGAACTGGAGGTTCAATCTTTCCTATTTTGTGAGCGAACGCACTCTGAACATCAGCGGCCACTTGTGCTGTCACTATGATGGGAGAGAAAATGACGAATTTTGGTCATAACTTTTGGTTGTTGATCAATGCCTACAGTAAGAGCTCAACGTGCGTACACTAAAGAGATGAAAAGTGTATCGTAAAAACCAAGATGCTTTTGAAGGTCACATTTAAAATTTCTACTGTATCTCTCCCTCCTTCACACTTGTGCGAAGTGATATGTGATCAGAGCAGTTTGAGAAGCTCAGACCCAGGAGAGCGCCGGTAACGTTTGATTGATTGCGTCCCTTTGATAGCTGATGATGCTATTGTAAGATCTGGTAGATCCTACATGTTATTCACACAACTATAATTACGAATTCACGAAGCTCCTATTCTAATTGCTATATGAACAACATTTCTTGAGAAACAATGCTTGATTATGTAATTATATGACATCTAGCCAACATTGTTTCCTGAGAAAAATGAAGAGATTGAAATTGATCTAAGCAAATAAACATCATTCTCGGAACATTAGTACAGTACTTGAAACAAAAGAAGCAACAACCGGCTTGGATAGAATTCAATTATAAAATATACGAGATAACAGATCCGAGTATCATTCAGAGGCAGAGGAGATTTAGGCGCCACTATAACAGCCCTTTTCCTCTCCCTCTCTCATTTGAATGATTTCCGATTGTGTTCAACTACGCTATCCCCTCTGGCGAGGAGAATCCGTCAACTAGCAATATCAGATAATAACCTAAACTGACATTGAATACCGTAGAAAGTCTCAAGACTAGAATATTGCTCGTCAGCTTATGGAAACTCCATGAGACTCTGATCACTCCCAAGTGTTCGACCTTTCACACATGCTCTGCAAATATAAACCTCGGAAGCAGGTTGGAATACGCTGAACGTGTTTTCAGCAGTGCTGGTACCAACTTGTATTGATTCTTTGAGCAGGCTGCAGGGAGCCATTATTGTTCTGGCTGTGGGCTTATTCAATTATTTTCGTTAGAACAAGACCTGTAAAAAAAGCCCTGGTCTAGTAACTCTAGGCAATTACTAGAGTTCAGCATACTAGAGTTCTATTGGCCAATGCAGAGATCTGACTTGAAAGAAGAGCAGATTTGGTCACATAATCTATGACACGCGAGCGCCTGATATGTAACGTCAAATCCATCCTCATGAAGTTTTTTCGAGTTTTTCAACTTGATTTACTAGGTAGCAACCTTCATCATTCTCGTAGTGATATTTAAAGCTTCGAGGTACTATCATTTAATTAACATATGAACCCCTTTCTGTAGGTTCGCTTGAATGATTCCGGGAATGAGCATAAGATCCAGCAATTCATTGGAATATAGATATGCAGGAACAACGCGCGGCTGTTGATCTCACATCATCAATTTCTCATAAAGCAGCCGCCCTTTGGAGCTCAGCATGCAGACAGGGTAGGATGATTTGATATGCTGAGGATTATATCGAGACACAGCCAGAGTGAAGGTTCCAGAACTCCGAGACAATGAAGGAAGACATCTCCCATGGCCGTGATTTGATCACTATCTCTAAGATTGGAAAGTTTATTATCGGTAAATCCAGTGCACACAGAGAGACACGGGCACAGCATCCGTGGGCTAGTCAGGATGAAATGCAGGGTAGCCTCGAGTAAGTAAGCTAGTGGTCAATCTTGAGTGAAAAATCTACATGCGGTACTCCTTGGTGTATAGAGCTTGTTGAGATAATGTCGATATCTGTAATCATGTGGCGTCAATACAACGAACAAGCTTTCGCCTGGAAAAAACCCAGGACTACTTACCATTATTGATGTAGGTCTCCACGTTCTCAGATGTCAATCCGCCACTACACTCCAGGAGAAAAGCCCGCTTACCCGCCCATCTCTGTTTGATACTTTGAGCCGCCACTTTCAGCCCATCGCCATCAAAATTGTCAAGCATGACAATATCGGCACCGGCAGCGATGGCTTCATCAGCCGCATCCTCGTTGTCAACCTCAACTTCGACTTTCAATGCAAACCCACCGGCGGACTTGGCAGCTTTGACGGCTTCGGTTATACTACCTCTAGCCCAGATATGATTGTCCTTCAGCATAATCATACTTGAGAGGTCGTGTCGGTGCCCATCGACGCCTCCAACAATCATACCGTACTTTTCAACCAATCTAAATCCGGGTGTCGTCTTTCGTGTGCCAGCCAGTATGCCCTTGTACCCCGCCTTCCTCACAAGTTCCTCCATTGTCCTTGATTTGGTGGCAACGCCAGAGCATCTGCTCAGTGTGTTTAATGCAACTCGTTCACCTAGTAGCAGCTTTCGTACGGGTCCTGTAACTGTGGCGACTGCAATCTTGCCATCTCTGCCTGGATCTACCTCTGACCCCTCCTTGAGATGCCACTTGACCGTGCAGCCAGCTTGGGCGAAGACCTCGTCAAAGAATGGCACACCGGCCAGAATTCCTCTTGATTTGCCAAACAAGGTAGCAGTTCGCTCGCTATCGCCAACCACGAATCCTCCATAGTCAAAGGAAGGCGTGTCTTCGGCAAACCATGCTGTTATTTGAGATTTCCAGTGAACGGGTAGGAGGTCCGCAGGGTTTCCGTGTTGCAGAGCCATTGGATGATTTGAGTTGTCGACCGAGATTTGCTATTGTCTCACTCAGACGAGTATAAATGGTGATTGGCAGACTTGGGAGTCTTAGGGTCTGGAGTTGGTGTTGGAAATCAAGTCCTGACTGTACTTGTACGATACAAAAGGTAACCTGGAAATCGCGGGGTCTCTTTACGCCTGAGCCTCGGACGCACGGAGCACCCACACACGTGACTTTCCTCGACTGGTGCGAAGGGGGTTCGGCCGAACTCTGCTTGAGGCTATGCGACTGCAGGTGCCTCTAAAAATACACGATCCTCTTTTCAACCGCATCCGGGTCCACGGGTCCGTGGACTTCAGCGTACACCATCTCAAGCCACATATCATGAGCCCCCACAAGCAAGTGCTCCATTTGCACCTTCCAGTTGTTTATTTTGATGCGATTACTTTGTCATTTCTATAGTTAAACCAGCAAGAGGTAGCTCGCTTATTGTTATCTGGAGAAGGATGTTATCATCCTTTCATCTACGAGCATCACTGTAGCTTATTGGGATGAACTTCCATCATTGTCATTTTCGCTCTCAGAATTCAATCTTTAAATTTATATTTTGCCCATTCATATATATCAAAATCACTTCTCTTTACATTTCCAAGCGCCTCAGATATTGAAGTCAACAGAACCAAAATTTTCTGAAAGTTCTAGAACAATAACAGTCCTCTTTTCTCCTAAAGAGCTTGATTTAAGGTTTTGCGTTAATTCCAAGTTGCATAATCTTCAGTCCATAAGGCGCGTAGTATATGTGCGCCACGAACGCCATTTTCTCAGGGGTTGGTGTTTTTGTGATGCCGTATTTCATCCAGTTAATGTTTACAACTGGTGAATTTGCGTCTTGCTGACCGCTGCATACCCAGCCGCCATGGGACATAGGTCTCCTGCATGATTCCTTCCACGTTTCTAACAGGATGCTTTCGCAAGACAAATCAGCGTAAGCCTTTCTCAGCAGAAGACTGCTGACATTCTCAGCCCTATGGTCTTACGAGTTGTCCTCAGCGTCTGTTCAGCAAGTCTACCCTCGCAAGGAAAGAAAAGCGACAGTGTGTATTCTCTTTCGAACTACTATTGTCGGCAGAATGGAAAAAGTTTGAGGGATCAACTGGTTCCATTCAATCTTAGAAAGTTGTCAATCATTTCTTAGAAGCTCCAAGTGATCAAAATCTTTAATTAAGGAAACAACAAGAACTGGATCTAGAGTTACCATAATCATTCAATGCCGCTTTCATTGTCCATTTCTGCCCTCTGTGAGTAAATAAGCGATACAGTCATGCAACATAGCCACACCAACTTTACCACGGGTTGAAGGACTCCCGAATATCTATGTAGCGCAGTATGGAAACTCAACCAATGGATATCACCGCCAATAACGGAAACTCCTAGCCGTAGGTAAGAACTTCTCATTATATAACTAGGTCCACTATGACCTCAAAACCTTTTCTCTCCATCTCCTTTCGTCTTTTTCTTTTCGCATCTCTTTTCTTTTCCTTGCCACAATCGCTACATTTCTGCCTCTAGCAGTTCTTCTCTCATAACAATTCTCATTTTCTCAAACAATTTCCAGAATTTCAGTTTATTTTTCATCATGAAATTCTCCGTCATTTCTTCTCTCAGTGCTTTTCTCAGTGCGGTGTCTGCTGGTACCCACCTCGAACAACACGTTTGCACAGACGCAGCTCCTTCTACTGTCTACCAGACAGTGACTGTTACTGCTGCACCAGGCGGAGGCTACTATCCAGGAGGAAACACCCAAGCTGTCACAACCGTTGCTCAACCTCCATATGTTACCACAGGTGGCAGCCAAGTAACTTCTGTTGATTACGATGGAACCAAATCAACAGTCTGGGTCTACCCTACTGGTAGCCCAGCCAGTAAGGATTGCACCGTAGCTATTTACGAAAATAACGTCATTATCAACGTGGTCGTCGTAAACATCGGAGTTACAATCATTAACGGCAGCCCGGTTACTATTACCAAGACGCTCACTGAGAAGCCAACAGAGACACCAACTTTGACACCAACTCTTCCACCAATTTTCCCACCAATTGGCGGGAAAGTGATCAACGTCGTCGTTGGAGCTGATGGACAGCTCAAATACAAGCAAGATCAAGTCAATGCTGTCATCGGTGACATTGTCCGGTAAGTTCCTCTCGACTCATTTTCCAAGCCCAACCAGAGCACTAAAGAGCATTCAGATTCGACTTCAACTCCACCAACCACACCGTCACCGAATCAACCTTCGACGCACCATGCATAGCAAAAGCCGGAGGATTCAAATCCGGGTTCCAGTTCAACGATAAAAACCGCACTGGTGTTCTTCCACCCGTGGATTTCGTGGTCGACCGAACCAGCCCGATCTGGTTTTACTGTGGACAAAGGAAGCCCGTCTCTCACTGTGGAAAGGGAATGGTCTTCGCCATCAACCCAGCCGGAAAATTCGACGAGTTCGTGGCCAAAGCAAAGGCTGCTGAGGGAGCAAACGGAACTGTCACCCCACCTACAACTATTAGCTCATTGCTACCACAGGGAACTGGAGTTCTCCCACCTACAATCACCCCAAGCGGAACTGGAGTCATCACAAACGTCAAGCCAACTCCTGCCAAGGTGTACTACAGGCGTGCTCCTTTGAAAAAGCAGTCTTTCGAAGCGTAAATGAACTGAGCATTCTTGGGAGCGGGGAAACACAATTGGGGTTTATGACATGGTTACAATTAGACTTGTACTTTTTGGAGTTTTTTAATTTTGTTCTCTTTGGGCGTGGGAGGCGGGGGACTAGACACTTGCGTCAAAGCAAGCTACCATCATTTTGTGATAATTATTTAGTACTTGAATGAAATCTCATCTAAGTCATTTACCTAGCCATTCACACGTGCATAGAGAAATACTTTGCGATGGATTTAATATGACCTTTGATTTGTGAGAGAGGGTCCCGAGTACCGCATTATTCTCCATGAAAAAGAAGAGGACAAACAAGAGTCATTCTCGCTAAATGCTTATCGGCATCAAATAAGTCTAGCAAGCTTCATAGTATACTTACAGAGTGTTAGCCCTGGATGCGTGGCTAGTGAGGAAGACCGGGGCCGGCATTTGATTAGGATTTTATTCCCGTTACCAAAATGTCAGCTGATTGCATGTGCATGGTCAGTATATCTTCCAAGAATGGTATCAGATCAGCCTGACCTGAGGTGGAATTAAATGCTTGCAAAATCGTGTAACTCTACTCGGAATTATCATTCCTCGTGTAATACAGCCCCTCATCCCATAGCAGTTCCTAATGCTGTGAGAGAGGAAAATACGCATTAATCCGCTTGTTATATGACTTATGAATGATATATATACTCCTCAGGCAGTACTAATCATAGAATTGTCCTAAATTATACAGATCCCAAATTTTACAAGTGATTCGATGAACTGATAGGTGAATTGGTAAGTTTGAAAGGCATTTGCTGATTAATAACATTCTTGGAATTCCTGGTTAGATAGCGCCAGAAAGAAATTATCCAGAAGTAGATGGGGTTAAATTTTTTCAGAAAGTAACAATTCAATCTGGAAAGTGAAGATGGTGCCTTTAAATCTATAAATCCCATAACTATCTACCTAGGTAGTAAGTAAAACATGCTATTCTTCACCTTTCCAAAATCAAATCATAACCCCCTTACTCACAACACACGATACGCACTACCATAATTAGCTCAAGCCCAATCCAATAAACCTTCACAACTCACTCATAAATAACCTCCGTCCCCTTCCTCATCCCAGCACCCACCCACATCCCAGAATTAACCTTGTCAGCATACCTCTCATCCCCCGTCTCCATATCCACATAAAGTCTAAACTTGTAAGTATTAGGGTCTACAGAGTCCGCTCTCTTCGGATCCGCTAATGCCTCCAAAACTTCAGGCGAGCCTGTTCGCCAGCCTTGGGTTTTGATGGCTATGTATGCAGGTGGGTTGTCGTAGGTTTGTAGGAGGTAATTAGTGTCTAGACGGGCTGCGCCGGATGCGATTATAAGTTGAGAATCTTGTCCTCCAGGCTGGAAAAGTGTAAGTTCTTTTGCATGATGTGGGTAGTTGGGGCAACAACTCACCAACACGATACCTGAGCCCCATGATCCAGACCAAGAACCACCGGTGAAAGAGATCCCTAACTGTGTCAGAATGATCCTAACGAAAAACTTGAACTGGGCTAAATTGATGCATATATGCTCTTCAAATGAAACAACCTAGGTTCCCGGAATCTCTTCATCCAGAAAACATCGAAACTCACAATTTCTCTGCCCAAAGGGCGTTGGACCAACTGAAATCTTCGGATTCAGCCCAACAGACATTCGAAAATCAAGCTCCAGACTCGGACGTGGCAAAGTTAGATCTGGATTTGGATATGTCAACATGGCCGTTGCGCTCGGTTGGGAGGTACTGGGAACTCTCAGCGAATGAATAAGAAAACATACTCAAAACAGGAAGAATAGTAGTGACAACTGAATAAGTAATGATATCTCAGCCATTTCATCTATCATCTGCAGAAATCCAGCTTTTCACTCACGCATTTTGATTCTTTCCGACGTTTTCTCCACCCGATACCAGATTTTGTTCTTCAGTAGTCGATTTTGGTTCTTTCGCTAGATGAATAGATCCGTTGTCCTGACCAAAGCTCATACTTTTGTTGCTCACGGAACTGGAATTCAAATCGTTTAATCTCTAGGATTCCGTTTCAATTTCAATTATATCTTGTAGATTGGTTTATATATCGATTCGAAGTTGGGAGAGTGGGATTAGTTGCAGGTCGGGTGATCTATTACCCCTCAACCGGAAGAAGTTATCCATATCCTCCACTTTGCTATTACCGCGCCTACAAGACTTTTTTAATCTACTATATCGGTAAGAGAGATGGCATTCTTCACTGTACACGATATTTTGAGTTATCAATTAACTCTTACGTTAGTTTACCAAAGTGAAAACCTTAATGAAATCCCCGCCACCACCACCTTTTATTCTCTTCTCTTTCAAACAGATACGATAATAAAGACACTTGATGCATTTATAGTAGAACTAATGAAAAACCTAACCTCTAAAAGCCTATCCCTCCACATTCCTCCACTTCCCAACTTTCCCACCTCCACTACCCTATCATCCTCCCATCCACATCCCCACCAAGTTCCACCTAACAAAAAAAGCACACCCGAATCCGGACCGACTCCGGCACCATCCTCACCTCCCACAACGCCAAGACGCCGCATGATTCACACATTCAAACATATACTAGAATAACACGCCTGCCACACATCCAAAAAGGATATCCAGCCCGGGTGGCACAATTGGTTAGCGCGTGGGCCTTTTATTATATCTTCTTTCGAGAAGTGTATAAAAAAGCCCAAGGCTGAGAGTTCGAGCCTCTCCTCGGGCGTAAGCACATTTCCTTTTTGCCGTTTATCTAGGCGTATATCGAATGATTTTTTTGCCGTTTTAGGAGGCGAGATTTTCATGTACTTAGTATAGGTTCTTGTAAGCGAGGTTTATTGTTCGCGAGAAGAATGAAAACAACGAAGGAGTTCTCTAATTAGAAGAAGGAAATTCTTGTATTATTTTCTTTATTTTCTTACTTTCCTAGCTCTCCTAGATAATTTTACGAGAAATGTATACTTGCTCTATATAATTTCTAACCTCGAGTTTAAATTTTTCGATAAAGCTTCTCCTAATACCCTTATTCTCTTCTATAAGCCCCCTTCTTCTCCCCTTCCCTTCTCCCCCTTCCCGTGAACCGGCTTAAAAGAAATAAAGCCCGCCTTATAAAGTTCCTTAGAACCTCTTATATATACCTCTCCCTCCCTCTCCCCCCTCCCTAACTTAAAAGAAGTAAATCAAGGAATCCTTGAAATCTTATATCTATACTATACTACCCCCCTTACCTTTCTCGTAATTTTTTTTCCTACATACCGTTTTTTATTCGATTACAAAAAAAAAGGGGGAATTTAAATCTATACGTACTTACTACCTACTCCTTTAACTTATTAAAAAAAAGAGCGAGAAGACTTATTAATCTATACAACTAAGAAAATAGAAGGCTAGGGGTCGGAAGAGAGTTATATTTAGATAACTAGGTAGGGAGCTAAGTACGTAGGTAGGTGCCTAGCTTATATAGGTAGGTTTCGTACGGTAGAAAGTACGGGTTAGTATATTAGCTAATAATAATTTATTAGTTATAAGATAGGTACTTTTACTTTAGATAGATAGGTAAGTTCTTATTCTTAGGGAATTATAATATTAGTGATTTTTAAACGTATTAACTCGTAGCCCTCTTTCTAAGAAGGGGAGAGAGAGAGAGAGAGAGAGAGAGAGAGAGAGACAAACAGATACCGGAACTAATCTATACCTAAGCGTTAAAGAAATATGCGATTATTTTATAATTCATAATATACTCCTCGTTCAATAATAGAGTACTCATGTTTTTTATTCTAAAAGGAATTAATTCTATCTACGGTAGTAAATTCTATATACCTATCTTGTTAAATCTATATACTTCATCTACTTCTATCTAACAAAAGTAATACTACCCTACATACTCGTAATCCAAAAGTAACATACGTACTATACCCTAACTAACATCTAACATCCAACATCCAACCTCACCGTACCTAGTATGCAAGTAAGCAAGTAAGCAGAAGTAATCACAAGCAGCCCTACAGCCCTACGTGAAACCGATCCCATCCATGCACCTCGAGGTCCTTCCCAAAGAATCCGTACAAATCACTCACTCACTTACCATATCACACACCACACCCCATCACAACCCCCCAAACTCTATAACAACAACAGGAGAAGAGAAATCCAAAGCCGCAACCACCCACCCCCCAATCCAATCACAAATCCCTCACACACATCACCCGTCACGCGAGCAACCCAAATTTCAGCCTCAGCCGCAGCCTCCTCGGCGGGGTTTTCACATGCGGTTCGTCAAAAACTCTGACTGTATGTATGTAGCGGGTTGGTTGTTGCTCACTGGGACGTACCTGGTAGGTCACACACACCGCTTGATGTAGGCTGAGTGAGAGGAAGCGAATGAGTCGAGAAGATGAGAGGAAAGGGAGGGAAGGAAGAAAAAGGTTTGCACGGCTGCGTGACGTGAAGTGTAGGTGTAAGATCGTATTCTCCGGGGATTCGAGAAAAAAAGAGAAAAAGAGAGAAAAGTGAAAAGAGGGAAAAAAGAGTAAAGCGAAGAAAATGAAAAAACCTTCAACGATCCAGAAACCCAAATAACAATATTCAAAACACCAGTCAAAGAAAACTCTCAAGGCCAAAAAGGAAAGAAAAAGAGAAAAGTTCGAGCAGACATGGAAAAATAGCACCATCCAAAAAAGAAAACCCCACTTGCACATGTACATATATCCACAGTCAGTCCCACCAAACAGCACAGCAGAGCACCACATTACAGCATATAGCGCGTAAAATAAAACCGCATCCCCAGTAAAACAGAGAAAAGAATGCGACATATCAATACCCCACACCAAGGCAAGCAAGTGCAAACATCCATCCGTCCCAATTTTCCCGGAAAGTATAGATGAAAGACAGGGATGCGTATGGTGGTAGTCGTACAGTAACTTTCCCTGCCCTCCCCTCTTCCCTTTTCTCGCGACCCCGCATCCATGTACATACCGATACCCCATATTCCAGTCTGTGAGAGTGAGTATTCGTGTCTGTAGGAAACAAAATGATGGTTGCAGTGCATCAAGACTCCAACAAAGTAATTGAGAAATAAATGATGGCAATAGCTTACGGTAGGGTAGATTGATGAAAAGAAGAGGGGAGAACTGATACATCATATTCTGTTTCCCTTCCAACCCAGGTTCGAAGAGATGATGGAGATCTTCAGCCTGCAGATCTACGGAGAGAGTTGGAGAATGCTCATCGGAGACTTCCGATCTACTGTATCAAAAATCAGCAAAGAGCCTTCCTTTGTACATGTTCCCCCAAAACTCGAAGGAGGAAGAAAACGCAACGATGAGGCGTTCGCTCCCCCCGAGTCGGAACAGGCTGACGACAAATAAAGTGATATGAAAGGGAGGTGAACCATCATATGACCTTCCCAGATCCCAATCATGCAGTGTTGCATCTGCTATGGTATGCACACCCGATATACTTACGAGACCAGGGATATACATACAGTGTCAAGTATATACGTCTCGCCGCATTCATACATTGTCCCAGTGCGGTTGCTTGCTTGCGGGCTGAAATGATGTTGTTCTCTTTGGACACGTTCATTTGAGCGCTGGATGCTTAGCGTTCCTGCAATACCACATTTAGCGGCTGTGAATGAATTTCAGGTACTCTGTACTCGAGTAGAAGTTGCTTGGATGTGGATCATCGAAGAGGAGAATTTGCGTAGGGCAATCCGAGTGAGTATACCGAGTACGAGACGTGGTTAGGTCGCTCCGTTCTTGCTTCTTGCTTCGAAGTAATTCTAGAGAAGGAACCACATTTACTAGAGTGGATAAGACGCACAAGTAGCAGCGACGATGTAACCAGAAGTCTTGTGTTAAGTAGTGGTTTGTCGGATATAATTCCCGACCCTGACTATCCAGATCCCATAAATGATCCCATAAATAAGGAGATCCATAGACCATGACGAGATCCGGATCCAGATATTTTCCTTTGAAACAAGCTCACCAAGTAAACCTACTCCGGGCGCTGGCGCTTGTGTGTCTTGTACACTGTCACTCCAAATTTAGACTTCGGGTGGTCGCAAACCATTCATTCTACGCTTTTGGATAATTTCTGCGGGCCAACAGGAGGTGTGGTCCTCAGTGGCACAGTACGAATAACACCATGTTTCCATAATTAGCCTGTGATAACCACTTATTCCTTTTAACGATGAGACAAACTAGACCCCGGCGGCCTGAATCACAAACGTATATGGCGGGGTGTGCAGCTTTTGTTACCCCACCTATTTGGATCGCCGATAAACATTTGTCGTTTTCTGATCCTTCACGGATATATTGAGTTTTGTGTGTCAGCATGACGGTGCAGCTTTCAAATGCCCGATTTTCCCAAATCCTTCGCCCGGCACGGATATGAAATCAATTGTCGTTGCAACAACTATCTCACAAGTTATTGTCAACGGCAATAACAAGTAATCACCTCCACATAGATTTTTTTCGTCGCCAGCGGTGAGGAAGGGCCATCGGAGGACTCCGTGCTTTTCGGAATTTCGGACGCCTTGATGCGGAGAAATCGTCTCACCGTCTGTTGGATACCGCATTGACGCGGATAGCGAAGGTGCAAGCCAGGGAATGAAGAGCAAAGGAGGGGCCAACACACGGTAACCAAGTGTGAGTGTGTGGAGGGTCAGCCTGTGATGTCTTCAACGTCAACCAATGACCAGAAATCAACATCTTGTAGAGCACCCTCAGTGCAGATTGGGTGAGTGATGCATGGTGTGTGGCCTACTCCCTAATTAAGAATACTGCGTGTCACGTCGTATGGCCTTCAACCCCGAGCGAGTGACAGATCATGGCTGACGGCAGTATCGGTGGCACTTGACGACAAAGGTAGCACACATGAGCGGTCCGGTGCGATGAGCGTGCAATGAACGGTTGAACCGGCTGCTGTATTGTAGGTTGCGTCCAAAGTTCAGCGTTTTAAGTGCACTCCGTAAGAGGTGTGGTCATTTTCAGTCTGTACACACCTAGGTTAGAGCAAAATTATTCCAAAAGTCTCGTACAACTAAACTAGTTATACGAGCGATTTGGGATAATTCAGATCAATATATCTTCGTTAACCTGAGTGATCTGGGACCATTAAGTTAATTGCCTTGGGGAATTTGGCATAATAGGTTCTTAGGCTGTGTACTAACCATGTATCTTCCCTTGACCACTGTATTTCATCTGTATCTTACTCGCATCAACCCGCCTCTTGCCCCCACTGGGTATCGTTGTCCATCCCTTTGCTCCTCATCACATAGTGGATCGCGGATTTTGAAAAACAATCACGCAGCCGAGCCTGAGGGAATGCCAGCCTCAAATTCCCATTTTGCTGCTCGGCCCGCTGCAGGACGGTTGCCGCTCCTGCATTATCCCAGAGATCCAACCTGGATCTACCCTGGTTGAGTAGAATACAGCTTCCATTGTCCAATCATACTGTCCAATCACGTATATTACCCCGTTGAGATTGGCCCAAAATGAGCGATATGCATGGCCACGGCGAGGACAGCCTTGTTACCATAGTCTTTTGATGTCCAAGAGAATGGACGGTGGGAAGCGCTAGAACCACGCTAGTCGGGGTGTGGCATTCTGATGGCTGCAAGGCGGACCGAGGGTCCAGAAGAAACATTCAAGCCCGAGCGTGCATGGAGTTGCATAAATCTCGCCGTCGTCCCGCGCCGCTCTTGCGGCAGTCTCCTTGCCACGGGAGGCCGCATGAGCAGAAGGTCAAGTGATCTCTAAATTGGGTTAAAAGACCATCGCGGTGAGGTTGATAAGGTGCCAACTTAGCATCATATTCGGCCATTTCCCCATGGGACCGTAGCATCTGACACAATTCCGCGGAAGATGCAAGATGCGTTGTCCATTTCAAAGAACACATTGAGTGGAATGTGATGAAATTGTTGGAAATGGACGCGTTGTGGTTCATTGTACTAGTCGAGATTGAGCGAAGTGCCAATGCTGCGAGAAGAGTACGTTACACCACTCATGTATGATGATATGGTTCATGTTGAGTGTTGCGTTCATTGGAGGAGCGTGCATTCTGGGAATATCTGCTGAAGTGACCAGACGAGAGTGACGAATGCTTCTGCGAAGGTACTTCGACTATCTACCTCCAAACACCGCCGGCGAAAGTGATAAAAGTTCGGCCCAGAATCAGCAGAAGCGGAAGCCTTCGAGAACCGTTATGATGCTATCATCGGACCGAGTATCAGGTATGGTGAGCTGTCACAACCGAGAGGTTTGCCGAGAGCTGGAATGCCAAAGAAACCCGTTCGAGAAATAAATGACGCCTGTCAAAAATAGGATTTCTCAACGGCTTTTGAAAAAAATCGTCATCATCCAAACGAGGCAAATGCACTGCAGCCGAACACGAGCTTGACAGGGAAATGCTCTCGTTAACTAACGGTTATTTGTAACCTAGGGAGTGCCTTGGTTCAAGTATGCCGTCTCTTCCGAAGTGTTACTCGAGCATTCTCCTCCCCATTCTGCAGGTCGTTGCCATTGTTCATCTTTCTTACCCGCAGCATGGCTTTCTTGCAGATACAGACCGTATGGCACCCGAGGAAGTCGAAAGATTTGACGGGCTGTTTTCTCGCGTGCCCCTGTAAGTCATTGGTAACCGCCTCCAAAAGGTGGGGATGCTTCCACGTCACGATTGCACAAAGCTTTTGTCCGAAACGCCACCTGCGGGTTGAGAACGACGGGAGCGCGCCATTTCCAAAGAACTGGCGGAAAATAAAATGATACGCTACTCCACGCTGCCCCAGGAATGGTTTCTTTTCTCGCTCGCCAAGTGCGGCTATTTTCTTGACGTTGTCGTATCACCATCAAATCCATCAACCAGGGTCTGGGTGATCATCTCGGGTCGTGCCTCGCCTTCCCGTGGTGGGCTTCCACGTTGGGAATTCAGCCAGCGAAACAAGAACATGCCTACACTCATGGCATGCAGTTAGTTGATGGAGTGCGACATTGCGTCGTCGTCGTCTGTCCGTCGATACGTCTCGTTTTCGGCCACTTGCTTTCTGGGCCCAATAACTCCAATCATGGTTGCTTTTCATACTGGCGTCATGCTTGGAGTGGCGTAGGACTTCACATCAGCAAGCCGTGTGTGTCCTTGGAGGCTTGAATTGGGCTCCGGGCGTTCGAGAGGAGCTGCGACAGCGGGAGGAACGGGAAGGCCGCTGCTGTGTGACTGCATGCCTGGATTGGGGTGCCTTGATGTGAGATGTGGGTGGTCGGAGGATGGTGCTTGAGAAGGAATGTGATGGCCGAGGAGCATTGGGAAAAGTGATAGGTCGTGAGATGTTGTGAGACGGCGTAAGCAGTGCAGCAGTGCAGCAGTGCAGCAGTGTAGTGCAGCGCAGCGCAATGCAGCAACGCAACCACGAGCAAGGAGTGTACGGAGTAATGCAATAATGTAAGCCTTACATGAGAAATGTTGGCATGGTATGCCATTCCATTGCCATGAGCATCTAGTCAAAGCAGAAAGCCTCTCCCTCCTAGTCCAGCGGAAATGGAGGCTGGATGCAGATAGTTAGATAACCTTACTGTAGCAAACCGTAGCGTACCGTAGCTGCAGCTGCGGGATACGAGAAGGTCGAAACGCAATCAATTTGAACAAGGTTCCATTGCGTTCGTCTCGACCGGTCGCCTCTGGGCCAGACAAACAGGGCTGGAATTAGGGGTGTGGAGAAACGATGTTCCCAGAGCCCCAGCCCAGAGCCCCAGCCCAGAGCCTAGAGGGGTTCATGTTCACCCACAGGCACTCTACTGGTACCAGTACAGGCAACTGTCAGACTACCAGTTTGAAGTCATCGAGGGACGGGAAAGCACGCATGGCTGCTGAAACAGCAGCAGCAGCGGGAAGTTGAAAGTTGATGACGGAGCCGCCGTCCGAGATTCATCAGAAAGTTAGAGCCCTATCCACCCCAGATCATCATCGATCGGTATCGATTTGTGTTTGAAACATCTGTGGACGGGTCACGACGAGGCCACAGGCGATCAGTCCAGGCCCAGTGGTGATGGTGATTGGTTTCCCCTCGTGGCCGTGCTTTGGGATGTGACGTTTTCAAATAGCGGTGCCCTCCGTAGTTACTATACAGTTAGTGTACAGCTACGGTACAGCTACGGTACAGCTACGGTACAGCTACTGTATAGCAATACTCGAGTAGCCCCAATTAATGGCACAAATCATGGGCGGGAGATGTGATCGGGAGATATGGTCGGCGAGTGACGAGGATGAGGGCTGCTGGGTAGTATCGTACAAAGGACGAGTCTCTGGGCTCTGAGCACAGGGTTGGTGTTGGTGTTGGTGTTGGTGGAAGCAATCATGGATTCATGGCAGATGATATTCGCATGGCATGGCATGGCATCCATGCCTGTGGCTGCCGGACGAGAGAAATGTGGAGAGACGCTGGGCCTGTTACGCTGAGCGGCGCTTGAGATGGTGAGATCCCATCCATGAGGTGCAGCTCATTCTTGTACACCCCGTGGATCTTTTTTTTGCCTGCCCGTCCTACGACCGGTGCCTGTGCCGGCAGACAACAGATGCACCTACTCGTACTTCTATACTTGCTAGATAACAAGTATTATCTAGCAATTCCTCCGTATTGTCTAGCAAGTATAGGCATACTTGTAGGCATACTTGTAGGCATACTTGTAGGCATACTTGTCACTACATGCGTACACACAGCATGTGGTGTACCTACCTTATTTACCTACGTAGGCGTAGGAGTATGCGTACGAAGCACTGTACACTTCAAGCCAATCAAGAAGGCGCCAGTCGTTGCTGCTGCTTTCGTCCCCTCCACAAAGCCTATCCCAACCGTCCGTCATTCCGCTGTTACTTAGTACAAAAGGTTGTTGGTACCAGTACTGTAAATTACCCCGACATGTCTGACCTGGTTGTCGTTGCGGGCGAGATCTATCATCTAAAGCTAAAGCTGAAGCCGAGATGCCAAAGTCCAAGCCCAAGTCCAAGCCCAGGCCAAAGCCAATTCAAAGGGGCCGACGACGTGACGGTGACCCCATTTGCTAATAATCCCCTTCGGAATATTCCATGGATTCCACCCCTACCGACCTACCCTGCGGTCCCTACCAAACACCCTCCAGGGACCGTCTTCGTCGAGGCCAAGACCCCTTTGGTCCACGTACTCCGTACAATACAGGACACCACTACGCTCCGTACACTACAGCATTCCAACACCGTATATAGTGTTTGCTCAGGATCGGCTAGCAGAGGTTATAAGACGAGGATGGTCCCTCAAGGTCCAGGAGCGCTTTCCCTTTCCCGTCTAAAAACAGCCCTGTCTGCCCCTCGAAGAATTTAATCTTTTTTGCCTTTTTTTTGGCCTTTGACGTGGCGACTCCGCCGTCAGAACAATCATCCCCAATCCCCAATCCCCATCCCAAGCCCCGGGCTGCTCTGCACTGCTCTCCTCACTAGAACCCGCCGGCCGCTGTGTCGCACTCGCACTAGCACTAGCACTAGCACTAGCACATGCCCACTCACTCGCACGCCCACTGCTCCCACAGCTTCGGGCTGGCGGCTCGTCTCGTCCCTCGACCTGCCTGCTGACTCTGATCTCGCCCAGCATCGCCTGTCTGTCGCCGTCGGCTTCTTCCTTAGCTTCCATCTTCGTCCTCTCCAGCGGGGCCTCAGCAATTTCTCGTGGGCAGCGAAGCCTGTCTCTCTCCCTCTCTGTCAAAGAGTCTGTTCTCCCACACACACGCACACACAGACAGACCTGCCCAGTCTTCACAGTGTTCGAATCGCACTTCCACGCCCACGCCCACGCCCACGCCCACGCCCACGCCCACCACACCCATTTACTTTGCCCAAGCTAGGATCAGGCTCGCATCAGGCTTTCCGCAGCAGCGCGGCCTCGAAGCTGACAGCCTTGCCGACCGGTTCTGCTGGATCTCTTGGAGTCTTGGAGTCTTGGAGTCTTGGACACTTGGACACTTGGACTGGCCGTTTGTAGCGTGTTGCAGGGCGCGAACCTAGTTGTTAGCTGTCTTTGCTCTCCGGGCGCCATTGGTGGCCAGCCCGCCTGTCATTCGCGCGTTGTTCCTTCTGGTCGTTGCGTCAGGGTGACTCCGGCCCCAGAAGGGATTGGTAGTGGTGTGGCCCAAGAAATCAAGCCCAAGGATCTCCCTCCAGCGGCTTCCGCTGATAGCTAGCCAGGGTCTTGCAGAGTGGTGAGCTGCGAGCACTTACGAGTGTGCGGTCAGTGCACCAGATGCAGGTGCAGTGAGCCAGCAAGCAGAAGAAACAGGATTCCGAGCCAGCACCACCAGAGTCACGACGACTATACCACTACACGACTACACGACACTACTCGACTGACCGACTCACTGCACGAGTACCTTCTGGGTATAGAGAGACTCGGACCTCAATCTCAACCTCAACCTCTTACTGTACTGGCGCTGGCACTGGCACTGGCAGGTGGTGCTCACGACCAACCAAAACGTCACTCGCGTCATTCATCACATTCTTTTCCATCTTGGTCCAGTCGGTCTCTCTCACTCGCACGCACGGCGCGGCAAGTTGCGAGCCATCCCATCGTCTGAACTCAACTCGACGACCTGGACCATCCACCACTCATCACCCACCATCCAGAATTCCTGATCCGGCCTTTCTCACCCCTCCTACCCTCCTCCCCTCCCATCCTCACCCCCTGGGATCCCGCTCCCTCTCCCCATCCCCATCCCCATCCCATCCTGCCATTGAACGGTCTGGCCTGGCTGGTCAACGTGGTTGTCTGGTCCACAGAAGCTTCCATTTGTGCCGGAGAGGCGGTTATTGGCTCTGAAGTCCTCAAATATCCGCGCACCACCACGACACTACCACCAACCCGCCCCTCTGCGAAGCTGCGCTGCCACGAACAATTGGTTGGCTACCATTTTTTCAACGCCTCTTAGCAGAAAACTTCCAAAAGAGAACCATCTCCACCTCCTTCGTCGTGTACCTCACCCGTCCTAGACCTTCTAGACGGTCATCGCGTCGCATCGCCTCAGCGACCCTCTTGGGCGTCATCACCATTCCTCGGTCGATCATTCTCACGACGGCGGTACGGTCAGAAGCACAGAATCACCAGACAAAGCCCTATCCAAGCGGGCCAGCAAAGCTTGCCCTCCCCTCCGCGTCAACACCACCACCTCCGTTTTCACCCGGCGGTTGGTGGCACGTCGAGGACGAGCATCCCCCAAATACGTTGCTGTCATCGATCATCGATCATCGAGACAGAGCCGAAGCACGGCACCCCCATCCTACCACTATCAATCCATATAGTGGTAGAAAAAAGAAGGAAGTGAGAGTGGCACCCAATTGACCTCGGTTGCCCAGAGACAACATCCGCAATCACGACCACGGCCCAAGAGAGCAAAAACCGAGCGCAAAGTCCAAGTCCAGCACAAGCAAGGCACCCGCTCCGCACCCGCTCCCATCTGCTCGCTCGCCTCTCTCTCCACACTGAGAACGGACCCCACCGGCACCCATCTCACTCCGTGGAACCCTCGCACCACCGAGGAAAATACCCCGGACCTGGTCCTTCACACCACCCAAAGAGCACCCCCCTGGACATCACCCCCGATCCTAGCCTCAAATCATATCCCTGCTACCCGAATCGCGAACACAGCCAGCCCAGGCATCCTCACCCATCCACCACCACCATCATCCTGATCACTCTTCTCCCATCCACCACCGACACAGACCCTCCTCCGCTCCACCAGGTCCTGCCACTCATCCAACAAAACCAGGTCGTATCCCTTTCAATCCCTTCTTTTCCTCCCTCCTGTCTGTTCCACACCAACCCACCACCTCACCCACATCTCCAGTCCTTCTCCCCGACTTGGAGTCGCTCAATGAAGGTGGTCGTCCCTCAGCCGCTCAGGAGAATAAGAACGCACTGCATCACACCCGCATCTCGCGAAGGGTGGGTCGCAGCAACAGAGGCCCAGAACAATCTAGTCTAACCCAATCGGTCATCAACAACAGCACTGTAACCACAACATCTTGCATCTATTGAGCAACAAATTGAAAGTTGGTCTCCAGACACTAACGGCAACCTCACTAAAAGTCCAGGAAGTCAAGGACAGGAACAGTGAAAGCACCGTCAGGAAAGAATTGAAAGCTTGACCACGAACATTGGTCATTACAACAACTCGCGCTCATTCCGTGGAACGACAATTGAAAGAAAATCAGGCTGAATTCATTGGTCGCTGTTTATTGTCAACCCGACTTCAAACTTGACTCACAGGTTCAAGAGGAGGAAAGAAAGCTTTGTCGGAATTGAGAGGCGTGCTTCAATTCCTCTAAAGGAGAGATCAGCAAAAGGTTACGAAACGGAGTTCTCGCTTTGACAGTAAAAATTGTTCATTGCATCATCTTCAAGCAAGAATAAATAGGTCTGGAAAGCTCGATTTCTTGTTACAAGGCATTGTCTTAAGCAAACGAAGGGGCAGGAAGCAGAAGCAAAGCGTGCATCTGGCTGCAGTTCAGGAGCGGGAAGGCACGAGTCGGTCCTCGGCCACAAGATTGACAGCAGGGCGTTTGACTTCACACCGCTACCACGAACCTTCTCTCTAAATAACGCACTGCTGAGCCAGCAACGTGGTCTGTGGGAGAAGGAGCCGTCGTGGTGCAAATTTAGCTTTAGAGCTAGAACACGCCGCCGGACCGTCCCCCGCTCTAGTGTCTTTATTTAGGTACGGGCCTTCTTTCTTGTGACTCTCATACATTGGTTTGCGACTGCACCATACTCGTTCTTTCCACGGCATCTCATTCATGCCAGAAGGCTCGGGGGGTCTGCGGCAATCCTTTTTCATACCTAATTCTGACACTGTATTTCAGATAGGCTTGCGGTATCGGGTCCAATTTCAAATCGTCTGATTTGCATCGGCGCTTCCAGCCATTTTTGAGGCGTGTAATAACTGGATAATTCGTTCACTGCACGACATTTCCACTTTCTTTCTTCATCCATCTCCATGACGCTTGCGTGTGTCGCAATCAATATGGCTTACCCGGATCAGAATGGAGGTGCCTACCAGCCCTCTCGCGAGTCTGGATACTCACTTAGAGATCAGCGAGAACATCCTGACTCTCATTATCCTCCTCCATCTCGAGACCCGAGAGTATATCCCGAGTCTCAGTATCCGCCACCAACCCGAGAATCTGACCCATATCCCATTCGCGATCCAAGAGATCAACCTCAATCACAGTATCCACCTCCACCGGGTGAAGAAGATGACCGGGCGAGGGCATACCAGCACCCTCATCACAGAGCTCCACCCAGCAGTAACGGCGTAACATTGCCACCATTGTCGCCCTATGAAACCCCATCACCATATGGAGCCCAGCAACCACCACCGCAACACGCCAATGGATATCCTCCGGTTCCACAGAGCTATCCGCAAGGCCCGCCAGGTCCATATAGTGCCCCACAGGCCGGGTATAGGAACGATAGACCATATCAGCAGCCCGCTCAAGACTATGGTCGTCCAGGCCAGCAACACATGGCATTCAGTCAATCGGCCCCTCGACAGAGGACTGCCATTGCCTGCAGATATTGTAGAAGACGAAAGGTAAGCTCACATAGTATTCCTCGCACCCTTGAACATCATCGTTTTTCCATGGCGGGTTCATTTTCATAGTCCATCGTCCTAATTTACTATCAGATTCGCTGTTCTGGATTTGATGCCAACCCCGAAGGTCGTTGCTCCAATTGCGTTCGTTTCCAACAGGATTGCTTCTTCGCTCCAGTCTCTTCTCAAGCCCAAGCTTTTGTTCCTGCTCACACAGTTTATCCTCATATGCGTCAGAACTCTGGTATGAACCACACCGGACATGAGGAGCAAACAATGTATCCTCGCCATGCAGGAGCAACGCCTCAATTGTATGGAGCACATGGGCAACCACTCGGTCCTGTACCGCCCCCTTCTGGGCATGGAGGTCCTTCCGGGCATGGTCCTGGTCCTGGTCCTGGTCCCCAGTACGAATATCCCGCACCTTCTCCTACAGGATCGTATAACTCTATGGACCGCGGCCAAACACCTCGCTCTCAAGACTCTGCAGCATATAGCACCCACGACCGTGCGCATTCTTCTCGAAACCACGAGACTCTTCACAGTCCTCTCGAACACCCATCTCGATCTCATGAGCCTATGCATAGCCCACACGATCGTTCCCAAAAACCTCGACATCACGAACCATTGCATCCTCAGGAGAACCCAAATGATTCTATGCGCACCCGAGATCGTCCATCGCCGACGGGCTCTGCAGAGTCATCATCTCGAAAACGACCGTCCGAGGACCAGCATGACTCGGTTCTTCCACCTCCAATGCCACCGTATGCACGCTCTGATAGCGCGAACAGGCGACAGGCAGTCGAAAATGAGCATCGACTCCCGCCCTTGACACCAACGGGTGTTATGCCACCTTCGAATCACTCTCCTGGTTCTTCTATACCCTCGGCAGCAAATCTTCAATCTCGCCCAAACGGCCTTCCATCAATTACTCCACCTCTCCGTAATAACCCGGGCGGAGCAGGTCGTACAGATCCTATGAATTTGAACAACCTCCTCGGGGATTTCAACAACGACAGCAGGGCAAACGATGACAAGGTTTTATCTCGCTTTAATCCAAATCCTCGTTAGTTGCCATTCGAATTACTCCATTTCCGAACACCGTTCAGGGTCTAGCCACCTCCTTCTGCGTGCGCCTGTAGAGTGGCACAATACCCATGAGTCGAATACGTTGTTGTGTTTGAAATTGGCACCAAAACTATCAAAACCAAAAAAAAAAACAAGAAAATCTCATGGGAGCTTGTTTAATGATAAGATGAAGAATTGATCCCCCATCATCTTGGGTGGGGCTCACAAGGGAAGGAATTAATTAATGGTTTTTCTTCTTTCTTGTGTTTACAATCCGCGGTTGTTGTTTATTGAATTCTTTTTTCTTTCTGTCTTGTCTCATTTGCTATTTTTTTGTTCTTTTTTTTTTTCATGGGGTGTTATAATTTTACGAAATGAAAAACCATGTGTGGTAATGAATCATGGATTTCGCAACGGGGTGGGTAACAAATCTGGGGCTGGCTGGCTGGCATGGGCAAATAAGGGGGATTTGGGGGAGTCGCTTTTGGTTGAAAATAGATGGATCATTGCCTCACGGCAGAAATATTGTTTGGAGAGGGGGAGTTTTTTGTTACGTTATGTTGTCTACTTCTTCCTTCGCGCGTTTCTTGTTGAACGTTCTTCTGCTTCTCTGGCACATTTGTTTATATTGAAGTTTGTTGTGGCGATTGAGAGAATTGGATTCTGTGGTAGGGTGGAAGATTACTAGGGGAGGCAAATTGTGGGTGTATTAGCGTATTGAGAGAGATATGTATTTTGCTTGCATGTGGCAGTTGTTGAGTCTTGCTTTTTTTCTTTTCTTTCTTCGTTTGTGTGCTAGGGGGTTTGTGATACCTAGGTAGCGACGTAGTTGAGAGTGATTTATGGGTGAGCAAAGCTTGAGTTGGGTTGGGTTGGGTTGGTGTGCGAGGAGGAAAATAATAATGAAAAGATGGATCGGAATGACGTACATAACCCTTCTTTTTTTTCTCCTTGTGGTTTTTGTGATGTAATACCTATCATCCAATTTGTACCCAGCAAAAATCCGAGAATGAATTCTGTTGCTGTGCTGTACGGTAAAAGAGACTCAAGAAATTAAGAAGAAAACGGAGACAGATGTCTCAGAGGAAGATGGAACAAGTAAGACTATCCCTTACCCCCTAATACCTCTACCCGCAGGCAGAACCTCCTATTTACGTTTGCTTAGTAGCATTCTGCCTACTTGCCACCGACTTGATTGGCGAGAGTACCAATTTCCAAGGCCAAACCCAATTATAACGTTCTATCTATAGATACAGAGAGGTGTTACGGAGGAAGGGGTGGTGTGGTCAAAAGTTTTAAATATCTTACACCTTCTCATCGCCATTTAATCTCCATCCTCTTTCATCTTTTCTTCATGGGAAATATAAGGGAGAGGAAGTATGACTCCCACTTAAGCCACCACCATTGAGAAGCACAGTAGGGACTATGACAAAAGAGCACGGTAAAGGAATATGGTAGATTTCATTCCCAGCTTGGTGTTGAATTGGGTTGCTCGTAAGGGTACGTACTGTACGTAGGGTGGAAAAGTACTGTACCTAGGTAATCTACATGTAGAAAAAATGGAAAGGCAACGAATGAATGATCGGATCTACAAGAATCTACAAACCCATCCCATCACATCCTCCTATCTTAGCAACTCATCCATCCATCCCTCCCCTACCCCCTCCAAATCACCCCCAACCCACCCTCCCCCTCAAACCAAAAGCGAACCAAACGAAAACAACCTACTGCAAATGCGTCGTAAAAAAAAGCATCCCCATCCCCCCGGGAATCTGCAAAACCCCCTCATCAAGCCCCATCGGATTCTCCACTTCCACTCCATCCCCGCCATCTCCCCCTTCATCCCCTTCATCATCATCCCCATTGGGTCCTTGGAAATCCGAGTCGGAATCGGAACCCCAGCTTTCGATCCATTCATCTACTTTCGCTTCGTCGATCTCGTTGCTGATTTTCCAGTGCATGCTAGGTCCCGCGGGGCCTTGTTGGTTGTCCATGTCTCTGTGTGTGGGGTTAGTGTGGTTAACAAAGGGAGGGAGGGTAGGGGTAGGGGAGAAGGGGAGGAAAGGAAGGGAAGGGGAGAGGTACTTGTCGAACCAGTGGCCTATTACGCCTCGTGCGGAGCGGACGCCGCCTACTTGGATACCTTCGCTTTTCCATCTTTCTTCGCTGTTGGGAGAGATATTATATCAGTAAAAGTGGCCAAACACGAGATTCAGAATTCCATTCCCTCAGCTTGCCCCAAATCAAAAAGGAAGCCTTGTCGTTGTGTCAAAGATTCAAAAGAGAGAAGGATCTTACCCATTATAAACACTACAAGTAGTCCACCTAACCTCCCCCTCCTTCGTCATCCTCACACAACCCCTAATATTCGAATTCGCATTCGGATCATGGGGAGTATGCAACGACCTCGAAATCCCCTTGAAAGTGACAACTGGCATCTTCTGATTAGGATCTGGATCAGGCTTCACGCTCGTGACCTCTAATTCCATCATAATCAGCCGGATGGCTTCGACGGTGGAGATGGGTGGTCGTGGTTGATCGTCTGGAATCTCGAGGTCGATTTCCCAGTTGTAGTATGAGAGCTCATGATAATCGAGGAATGTGACGACCTATTTATCACAAAATAAGTAAAAGATTTTAAAAAAAGGCAAATTTGCAGAGGGGGGAAAACAAACTCTCATCCAAGACCCAGAAATGTTGTAAGGATCCTCCTCATGTCTCAACCCCGATGGTCTCAGCTCATCCAACAACTCAAGAGATCTGAAACTATCCCTCTGGCACCCAAGCCAAGGCTGAATGGAAAGCGGTCTCAATGCTCTCTCGGCCGCAGTCTCAAAGCTTTGCAGGTTCTTAGCGAGAACGATCATGATAGCCTCCATTTTCTCCCAATCCACGCTCGCTTCGCCGTCCGGTTGGAAGGGTCCCCAGAGCGAGTGATCGGTGTAATTCCTCATGTCGTAGACTACGGACATGGCGTAGGGATAGACATCATGGTAGCGAGTGGGATCTATCTGACGGATTGGGACCCCGCTGTAGCAATGTAGTTTTGCGCTTGCTTGTCGTGCCGGGAGGGATTTGGTGTGGTCTCTTGCTCGGTCTTTCATGGATCTAGTGTAGGTTAGGGATTGGAATAGGTAGTCTTCTATGTTTTTTCTTCCGCGTGCTGTTCCTTTATCGAAGTTACGAATTAGGAAGTTGATGTTTAAAGACTCTGGTTCTGAACTGGCGTTTTCTATCAAAGAAATTGCTTTTTTAGCTGATATGAGTATCTTCTTCTCGTGCTGGATTTTGTTAGTAGTGTTTCCAATGCGCAGGGAACGAGTCATACTGAAAGATTGATTTCCGTTGGATATTCTCCATAAAGTGCCCGTAGGGCAACTAAATCTTTATGCTGCTTTTGCCAATCAAAGTCGCTTTTTTTGAACTCCACTGGTGGCTCATCCTATTCTAAGTCAGTAATACTGATAGATACCTCATGAAACTCGCCAAACAGAAACGTTTTGAAGATTGAATATAAAAACTCAAAGCGTCCTAAAGTGCCCTCCAGACCCGTAATAGCTTCACGAAACAAATACAGACTCTTCCACGCCCATCTCAACCATACGTCCTCTACATACATCCCCTTCTAGCAGTTGTCGAACAATTTCACAAACCAGCCCCCAGAATTCAATCAAAAGCATCAAAAGCTCAACATCCCACACCTCGATTCTTGCGTATTCTCTTCCCATACGTTTCCCATCTCATCTTCACTCACGCTCTTCATCCATTTGCACCCCAACCCCACAAGACCAACCCTCTCTACCCTCCCCATACCGAAAAAATAAAAGAAGAAACCAAAAAATAAATATAAAAATTCAAACTCACCAAAAACCCCCCTCCCCTCAACAACCCCCCATAAACCCCCGCAACCCCACCCCCACTCCCATCCACAAAATCCCTCAACCCCCTACACGTCGCGCGCAGAGAATCCAGATCCTCGGGTCCCACACCGGTAAGAACATTGAACAAGAGTTCATGAGGGATAGTAAGGAGCGTGGATTTCGTTCCCTCCTCCATCCTGTCTCTTTCCCTCTCTGTCACGCTCGCTTTCTCTCCGGTATGGCGTATCCGTTTGTATCCCGTATCCCGGGAACCTACTCGTAATCTTACCTAGGTAAAGAAGGAAAGTCTGGATGGACGCTTCACATGTGATTACGTCCGGAGCCTCGCGAGAAGAGCAGAGAAATCCTTGAGAGACGGAGGGTGAGGACTTGGTATAGATGAGCAGTTTTGATATTGCTTCTTCAGCAACCGAAGAGAAATCGTCGTCGCAAGTGGCGTGTCGTGAAGATCGCTGGTTACCTACCGGTAGCCCCCCCGCCGTCAACGGCTTAATGACGAGCGAAATGGGCAAGGGTTTCGGATTTAACCTTAACTTCCCGCCACACGTTATCTCCGGGACTATAATAAACCCAACCGAGCTCCAGCTTGCGTATGGAAAGGAATCATCTAAATGTTGTACTTGGTATGAAGTAATTGAAGATAGTTCATTAAGGTAAGAGTATTTCAAACAGCTAAATCGGTTGTTCTGGAAGACTTAGGTTGGTAACTTTGAAAAGATGGGCTTTTCCTGCTTTCCTGTCTATTCGGAGCTGAGTATTTTGAGGTGGTTGCTTGTATGTCCAGATCTTCGATCGATGCGAGAATATGCGAAGAACCTTTCTATCTACTTTAAAATCCCCAAGAAATCACTCTGCGGAAAAAAGAAAGGAAACATTACATCTTCACAGCTAGGCAATCCAAGATTTTTGGTGACAATCTTATTAATTGATCGTCCTTTTCTCGACAAATAATATCTCCCCTAGACTAATATTTCATATCATTCATTAATTCATCCTATGAATTTCGTGATATCGTAAGCTTGTAAAATATGCCATCCCCGATCATAAACATGCTCAATGAAGAGCGCGAGATGATAAAACAGACCTTTCCGGATCCTTTTTGTCACCACGGCCCCTTTCCGACCACAGGCTCCTCGTTCCAATAATCCCATTTTGCCCATACAGGCCTACTTCGCTTCACAAATGGATATTCTTGTCCCCCAAGAAGATACTCCCTAAGAAAACAATCAGTCCAGCTACCTCCGAAGAGTGGGAGATGGTGCGTCCTTACGACTTACGACTGTGGGCGCGGCTTCTTGATGTTGTGTGGTACCGCAGGGACGACCGTTCCAATTGGAGCCTTTCGTGGAACCACGGGACGAAAGGGTGGTGGTCGCTTTCCATCTGCAATTGAACTTTGCGGGGAGCTGGAAGGACCGAGTGCTGGCCACAGATTAGGGTCTTCGAACAGATTGCTTGAATCCGTCTTCTTTGGTGTGGAAGATCCAGATACATTAGTAAATCCAACGGAAGGTTTAGAGCGGATTGAAAGTGTAGAGCCACAAGCGGAAGAAGCATTACTACCTTTCTTCTCGTGACGATATTGCTGAGTGAAACCTCCCTTCTTCAATCCCCCTTGACGATTTTCATTGAAGATATTAGCGTTAGAACTCTTTTGGGAGTCGGGTTGTGGTTGAAAAGTCCCTGCGCTCTCCTTCTTTGGCACTCTTGATGGCTCCTTAGGAGGCTCATTCTCATTGACAGTTGATTGACCATCTACCCCCTGGGTATTCTTCTTGGCATGGTTCTGTGTTTGTTGGTCGTTATCATTAACATTAGCCGCCCCCTTCGGTTGACTGAACACAGAAGTAGTATTATCTCTGGATTTGTCCTCCTTCTTGGTGTTGAACTGCTGGTTTTCCTCACTTTCAACTTTGGGGTCTTTCTTCTGCTCCTTCTGTTCGCCCTTGACACTGTATCTTCGATTCGTCTTATGTAACTTCTTTGTATTCTTCTTTTGACCAAACTCTTTGGAAGGTTGACGCTCAGCTGATTTAGTCATGCCAGGAAGGGAAGCCTCTGATTTTGCAGAAGTGATGCTTGGCTGTTTTTCTGAAGCGCGATTGTCACCTGAATCAGCACAAGACGCTGCACAGAGATCTGTAGCAGTTGAGGCAATAGTATCTGTGGGTGACTCGGATAAATCAGACTGTGTGAGTGTGTGGTTGGTGGAGATAGGGGTCGCCTTGGTTGAAGCGTATTGCTTGGAATATTTTTGTGTTGACTTCTTGTGAATGTGACGGCGGGGTTCCTCGTTTGCTTGCTCATTAGCAGTCGCTTGGACAGCATCGGTACCAACCTCGTCGCTTTTCTCACCAAGATTCATTGGCGATACCAGGTTGGAGGTATGAGATGAGACAGTGGTTTGAGAGCTGTTGGAATTGTCCAGGTCTGCAGAGCGAGTTGTGACATCACTACCAAAGAAAGTCAGCGTGTCACAGGTTGCCAGGCTCAAAGCTTTGGTAATTTACTTACGTGTAAGATCTAGAGTTTCGGTCACCTTTCTTCTTCTGAGGCTTGGGTGGGTTGGATCCTTGATTATCAAACTCAACTTTGGAACTTTCGTCCTGTGCCCTAAACAAGATGATTAGAATCCAAACAGCCACAGAAGTAACATAACATACACCTTGGGGGGAGAGTTCTCCTTGTTTTCACTTGAAGCTGAAACATTATCCTCATTTCGTAATTTTGTATCCTTGGGGGTTGACTCGACGGAATTCAAAGGTGTCTGAGGAGGGTCATCAGTCGATTTTGATTGATGACTCCCAGATTCCGATCCTGAGGGTGTTTGTTGCCCACCAACCTTAGCTTGCTTAGGGGTAGGTGTATCTGCTTCATTGAAAGGACGAGAAGATGGGCCATCCTGTCGATAAAACTGGTTAGATGAGTTTGAGTTATTCTTCTGCGGATGACGACGAAATTGATCGCCGCCATAACGAGAGTTATAATCAGGCCCAAAGCTTTTGTTGCTGAGTTGGCTATTGGAACGATCTCTGGGATGTCTGTACACTTTATCTCTTGGTTTCTGAACACGGATGGTATCTCCTGTTGGTATTCGAATTTGGCCAAACTTCTCAATAGCAAAGTCGACTGTGCCTACATGCTCAAAGCTAGAATCGATTTAGCATCCCTCTGACATGGAACCACGGTAGAAACTTACGTGACAAACGCTGCAGCATGGGGATGTCGACCATCGTTTGCATAGTAGATTCTGTTGACTTCTCCTGCTTCCGACATCAGTCCTGCCAACCCATGTGAGACAAAGAATTCCTTGGGAACGTTTTCAACATAAACTGTTCGGTTGTTGTTCTCAGCGTATGATGAATAATTTTCGCTGTAGCTGTAAGTACAATGGTTTCTCCAATCAATGCGGGCTTTAGGATCATTCTTGAACAGAGCTGAAATTGGGTCGTAGACGGGTTCATGGCGACGGCGGTTTGCGGGATCGAGTCTCGCGTCATTAAAATTGTGAGGAAATCGAGGATTTGCTGGAGCAGAGATGTTACGGTTGGGAGTGGACTCTGGTCTACTCGACTGTCCAGTGCGAACATAGATCGGCTCACGTTCATCATTGTGTTGTTTGTGTGGACTTCCACCTGATGTGCTTGAGAGAGCGCGTTTACCATTATATCCAGCATTTCCGTAGCCAAAACGTCCGTTCTTCATGGAATGGTTGTTGGTATTGGAAGAATCGTTCGACATATTGCGGCGTCTGTTGTGGCCTTGCATGGCCCAGTCCTCGTGGCGCATGGAATTCGGCGTAGAATGGTTGCTGGCTATGTAACGTTGATTTTGCATGAAGCTGCTGTATGATTGGACAGGCCCAACTTGACCAACAGGGAAGACTGGTTGAACTGTTAGTTTTCATCTTCTGGTGACTGCATGGAAGTTATGTTGAACCTACCAGGTATATATGGCGGTGGAGGAGGGCCGATTGGAGTCTGAGACAGGAAAGGAGGAAATGTTTCCAATTGCTGGGCTTCTTGAATAGGATGCAAAGATTGTGGTGGTGGTCGAGTTGCCTCCAACAGTCTATTACGTTCTCTTTCTAAGGCACATCTCAGAATGTGATTTTCGCCCATTGACAAGGTCGCAAGTCCAGCTTCCTCATCTCCAGGCAAGAACAGAGTGGTGAGGTTTGTCGTCAATGGACTTGCCAAGACTTGATCTCTGTGAAATTCAATCCATTCTGCGGCGTACAAGTTAATTTCTTTTGTGATCATGGGTCTGAGTATATCATTCTTCTTCACGATCTGTTCGATAACCCAGTAGCAGAATGCGGCACCTTGAACCCAGAGATCGTAGCCATCCCAGAACTTATACAGATCAGGCCAGGCTTTGATCTGGGTAATGTCCCGCACAATCTTTGGAAAGCGATCTCGAAGTTGTTTTGCAGTATTGGCAACATCTTCATGGAATCTAGATCGTGCCAATGGTGCAGGACGAGGATTGAGGAGGGCTCTCTTGGCATCCTTTCCCATGTTGGTGGAAAAGAAGGCTGGTGAATCGTCTGGAATCTCTGTGGTGTAGAAAGTGTCTGGCATAGACAGGTCGAGTACCTCATTGGGCTTTTGACGGGCAACTGGAGCACGAGCAACAGCCTGAGAATTGCTGTACTCAACAGGAGGATGTGCCATGACGAGCGACGTTGATGGAGGAGGCGCGGGGTGAATGAATGTGTTCATGGCGCTGCAGAGAGAGGCAACTTGTCAGTGGAGGTCTTCAACAATAGCGGCAGGGAGAAGAACTGAGTATCTAGCTTACTCTGAGGTTGTCAGAAGACGTCGTGAGAAGGACAATGGCCGAGAAAACTTGCGAGACATCAAAACTCAAAGGTGAACATGGGGCGAAGTAACAAGAATATAGACCATCCAAAACCGACAATCGAAGATCGAATATCGGAAATCGGAGACCACAACGCGACAGGGTGTCTTTGGCACGCGCAAATATGCGAGTGTCTTGAAGAAGGGGCAGATCGACTGGATCTGGTGTGGGGGTGGTGTTGATGAGGTTGCGAAATTGAAAAGGAAGGCAGGAGGGAGAGGGGGTGGAGGTGGATGAGGTGGTGTTGACCTGCCTGGGTTGAAGGTGAGTTCCAAATATTTGAATAGATGTGCCGACCACCGACCAAGACCAGCAGAACAGGTAGCTGGAAATCATACTGACGGATAGTGAATTTACAAAGTAATATCCGACATCGGAACACCCTTTTTACTCTTGAAGATTGAATCTGACTCCTAGGAGCATCTGCAGCATAATATCCGCTCCCCTTTGTTTTTTGATGCTTCGCTTACCATTGCACACCCCACGCAAAAGTTTTTATGTGGAGTTCTAGGTAACACTCCTCTTGGAACTCTCAGTAGCTGTGTGTGTTCTTTGCTTAAGGAGAATCGCTGATGTTGATACTCATGATGCATATAATGGATGCAATCAGTATGCTGTCATAGCATATGCGTCTGCTACAGCATGAAGGATGTACTTTAGCTTTGAAATATACAGCATCTGGTTATTATAAACTGTGATATGTCATTAAGGTATGCCTGAAGCCTGTCTAGGTAGAAACCATACACTCAATACAACCACAGTCCGATTGACTACTCATAGCCTTCCGCAAGGAAATCCTAAATAGTCTGTTATCATATGTTAAAAGCTACTTAAGTTTGTAGAATCAACTTGGAGGGACCGTCTAGCTATCAATAAAATAGCACCTGAAATAAAAAGGTGTTTAACAGTGTGGAATGAGTGGATTCATCGCATTGGTATTACAGTCAGAACTCCCAACTAGGCCTCACTTGATGCTTTTGGATACAAATTTACAAAGGGAAAACCTATTTCTGTGGCAAAGCCCGAACCATCTTCAAAATCTGCGACTCCGACTCCCCAATAACCGCCTTGCCATTCTCCCAATCCACAGTCTATGCCAATTTAGCTATAAATGTGTATCATGGAATGAGAGGAAATCTTACCACTGGTCTTTGGAAGTTTGCGCCACTCTCCTTGAGCTTCTTGACTGCTTCGAGTTCTGTATTTGCGCCCTTGACCAACTTTGAAATCTCGGACGGTCCAACGTATTCCAGAATGCTCTTGAGTTGATCTTCCGTTGGTGGCTCCTCTGTCACATCTAACGTGAATTCCTGACGTTGCGGGTGGGATTGGTGGCTATGATCACTGGCTTGATCCTCGGTAGCGGTGGCAGCAGCAGTTGCGGAAGCTGTCTTTAAGAGTGTATGCACTCTGGTGGAGGCTGGCATGCCTGCCTTGTGGAAGAGGGTGATGACATCTAGGGTTTTCTGCAGAAGTAATTAGCGTTTGAAAAGCAAATTCGTGGTGACAATCGAATACTAGGAGATCTCTAGACTTACGAATCGAAACATGATAGTGGTGGATGGGCTTCAATTGGTAGAATTAGTTTTGTAGGTAGGCGGGCAGCTGGAGAGCTGGAGCTTCAATGAAGCTTTTCAGATATGACGTTGATAGGCGGACCCCTGTTCAATGCCTGTGCTGAGCGGTTTCAAATTGTTGCCTTGTATGTGGGGCATAAATATAAGGCTCATATAAAAATGCCCAAGCTCGCAAGCCGACGCTCGGGTTGCTCCAGAGATCGCGCATGGAAACTTGTCAATAGGCGAAGTCAGTGAACATTACCAACCCTCACCAACAAAACATCCAGAACCATCCCTAGCATTCCGCATTCCTTGCTACACACACCCGGCCAAAATGCCGCCTCTGATATTACACAATGTTCCAGACGAAGAACTCTATGTGGGAGAAGACGGCATACAAAGACCGTATGCTATGCTGTTTCCTGGGTAAGCTACCCACATGCGCGCGCCCATCATGATGGATTTATGTTTTTCTGACGAAGACAGCAACGAGAGCAATCCATTAATCTCGCGATCACGAAAAAACACCTTCACCGAATCGGGCTCATTCGGAAAGTCTACTAGGCGTTCGCGCTCCAGGACAGGCACACCAGCTGCGAGAAGGGAAGATCCGACGCTCGAGGCCGCAAATGCGATCTTTTCCAATTTCATGACGAGTCGAGTCGCAACTGCTCCCGAAACACAACGCCCTACGTCTCTATCAGCATCAGTCTCCCAGCCGAACCTGTTAGGTTCGACGGCGCTAGCAACAAATGACACCAATTCTACTGCTCCCTTGCGATACGTCCATAAAGAGCCCACCGAGGTTATTCTACGAGGCTTCAGAGCTAGCCATCAATATGCAGCACTCAGAGAATACGAGCGCATTGGTGGTCGAATATGCGAAGATTATCCTCGAGATCCTCCACTAGAACAAAGACGCTACAAATCCGACCTACGAGATCCCGCTTCCCTTCGAACACAACCTATGACCGCAGAAGAAAAGGCAAAGGCGATGAGATTCGCGGGCGGGGAGCACTGGATCAAAATAACTTTTGAATCTGCAGAAGGGGCTGAGGCAGCTGTTGATGCCTCACCTCAAACGATACAAGGGCATCTCGTATTCGCTGAACTGTATCGTGGAGTTCCACCTACCGCTGATGAACCTGTACCTTTAGGAGGACGAGGGAATACTTTCGGCGCCTCTTCTGGCAAGGGTATTTTTGGTGCAACCCGACAACCGTCATCACTCTCTCGATCTTATACAACTCCAGCAATGACCCAAATTGGGCGGGGTATGGGCATCCACACTATCTCACCTTCAGGATCCAACACATCATCCCAAACACTCGAATCGGCTACACTTTCCCATGCAGGTACAATCACATCTTCCGGAACTGTGATGCCCGATCCACCTGTACAACAAGCAAGCACACAGAATGCTACGCCTGAGGTCTACTGCCGCGGCATCCGCACAGCAAAGAGGATCCAACTTCTTCCCGCTGAACAAGCGCTATTACCACAAAAGTCTTACGGCAGAAGAGTGATGGCTCAAATACCTTTCCTCAGCTGGTTCACAGGGGACATGATAGGCTCTACTGTTCCAAGAACGGAAAACGGAGAGTTTGATTATGCGAGAGCTTCTATGTACTGGCTTCTGATTTACTGGTTGGATCGCTTGTGTTTTGGTATATTTGAGGTTTCCACTAAAGAGAAGGAGGAATGATGATGGAATTCGTAGCCACGGCTTGGAGAAAGAGTGGTAAAAATTGGGGATGAGGATATGGAGACCGCGACGATGGCATACCTTGAATATAAGGTCTTGTTTTGATTTCAGCATGGCGTTTGATGTGTCTTTGGGAGAGAATTCAACTAAGCAGGTTGAGCATCGAAAATGTATAATTTGCGTATACCTATGGTAGACTTGTACAGTCTACTGCTTTGAGATAGAAGAGAAGAAACAATGGGAATTCGAAATGTTTCTGACTATTGTGTCTTAATTTTGCAAACATTATGCTCAAAATTGAAGCCGCCAAGTAGACGGCTTCTTGAATGAGGAATACAGTACTTGAACCCGTTTTGTTTCTACAAAAATCTCCTTAGCACAGGAGTTGAGAAATGAACACCTCTTTTTCTTTCGCTTACTCGAATACATAAAACACAATACTCTCTCGCTTAGCCCCTACACAGTACGGAGGAATGCCCACCTACACTCTTACCTCACAGTAACTTACTTTACAAACTGGAGGGTTCTCCCCTTTCTATTCTACAACAGTTCTTGTATCTATCAGGTTGTTTTGGTACCTACCCAAACTTTTCTTAGTTGATGGGAGTGATTTTGTTTGAGAGTAGCGATTCGCGAACGTATGGCTTTCTGAAGCAAAGGTTGAGAAGCGTTTTGTCATACATAGCGCCATCTCTTTACCTCCTATCACGACACCCTCTACCTGATTAACAAACCAAACTTCACACGCTTCACAGAGAAATTAATCATCTATCTCTTAGCGATTGAAACGCAGTATCAGATTTCAGACATCGTGCCACCTGGTTTATGAGATAAACCCAATTTCGTAGGGAAAAGCCACCCAACTTAATCCTGATGATACCAAGTTGCAGGATGAAAGGGCTTCTTTGTATCTAGGTAGATCGAAGGTTCTTTACATGTATCTCTGATAATTCGAAGGTTCATTCTGGAGATCTTGGGTAATCTTGTTCTCACCGTTTGTTTTCCCCGGAAAAGCGAAGTGAGATTTCCGTGACTTGGCTTTTTTATTTAATGATTGGTATGGTATGTCTTATTGTACTATTCTCCTACAAGAGAGAATTACATGTTTGGGAAGATAGGATGTTACAAGTGTTTATCAACCCTAAGCCCTTCGCATACCTTCGACTTATCACAAAACTCACTCAAAAAGGGTAGATTAGAAGCAGTCCCAAATGAGCTACTTTATACTAATCATGAGCTAAAGACTCATCAAACTATGGGGTATACAAACAAACCATCCATAACGCCAACCTATCTCCAACCTACCACCTATCTACCTTTTATCAATCTAACCTACCTAAGTACAAAGCTCCATTTAATCAGAGGCCGCACCAGCACCAGCCTCATTCGTTGAACCCCACTTATCCTGAGAACTCACAGCTGCAGAATCATCACTTACACTCATTCTCGCCGTCGCCCCTTTGCTTCCTTCGGGATTTACACTTTCCCCATCTTCATCCTTGACTGTCTCTGCTTCTAGCGTACCAGAAGACGTGACGTTCTCGTGCTCATCTTCCTCTTCAATTCTGTCCTCCATATCTGCAGGGGTAGCAAGTCCCAAATCCAGAGGTTTTGGTAAATCCAAAGGATCTTCGCAATCCTTGACAGGTTCTCGATCCCTAGGCGGAGGAGAAAAGGGCCTCACGCCTCTGGATCTGTTCAAGATTCCCGTTGAATCAGTCCGAGACCAATTCGTGCCTCCTTCCGAAAATATACTTCGCATATCTGAGTCTTTCCTATCATTGGCGGATACTGCACCAGCTAGACTTTGATATCCCTGTCCGTCCACCAGAAGACTATCGGATCTTGCGTGATCGTTTGCTCTGAGATGTGGTCTGGAAGTATGTGAGTCTTGATTTGGATCCGGGAGGATACTCTTGTTCGGCAGAATACTGAAAATTTTCGATTGTGAGTTTGCGTGCTCATTCCCATCTACCTCATTCGCAAAAAGATCCCGTCCCCGCTCAAGCAACTCATCCAAGCCCCCACCTGTCCAACCCTTCCTAGCCAACGCCTCGAAAATATCGACTTCCGCGCGGACCAACCCCGCAGAACATTCCACAATTCCCAGACTCATTTCCTGGCCTTCCCGCAGCAATCCACGTGCATGACCGCCATGCAAAGACGTCAACCCATCTAGTTTTTGTGTAAGTTTCACAAGATGTTCCCGGAAAGCCCCCACATCTCGTTTGCGTTTCCCATGCAATCGCAGCCCCTCCTTCTCCATTTTCCTGATATCCCGACTCATAATCTTTGCCTCCTTCTGATACCGCTCTTCCTCCTCCTCCATCCGCCGACGCCATTGATCCAACTCACTCAGCAAAGGTACCTCGAAATTTCTATATACCGTCTCACTGAGGATCTGCTGGTGGTTTGCTATCAGATGATGTACGCCGCTAGCTGCTAGGAGTGTATCCGCGGTACAGTTGGATCCGCCTGGGCTTCCATGGACGGTAAAGCTATTCGACATGCTGCCCGAGCTCTGAATGGAAGGCGAGCGTGCCTCCTTCAGACGTGCACATGCTTCGAGAGCGGAACCGAAGGTGGAGGCGGAGGAAGAGAGGACAGCAAGTGCTAGTCTATAGGCTTTTGCTGAGGAGAGAAGTTCGGAGTAGGCGGTCTGCGAGGCTTCGAGGTCGTTCTTTGTGAGAACTGCATGGGGAGACTGGGGAGGTGGGGGAGGTGGAAGATTGAAGGTAGAGGGTATAGGTCGGCTTGTTGAAGCGTAGGAATAGGTTGGTGAACTGGGGATTGGAGGCAGAGCACTGGGTGAGGGCGGTCGAGATTCCGATATGGTTGCCATGGCGGGTTTGTTGTTGTTGCTAGCTGGGAAAGCTGCAGCAGCGACGTGGGCTGCAGACATAGCTATAGATTGTAGTTGTTGAAAGCTACAGGAACGGGTGATGGTGATGCCAAAGGATGTCAGTTTCGCATCTCACCTACAGAGTAGTCATGAGAGGAATCTGCTCTGGTGGCCCTGTGTGGTGTGGTTGTTCTGCGTGAGGATGGGGGTGGGTAGGCTTGTCTTGTGATGCCAGTATCTGGTAGGTAGACTGGTGGGTTTCTTATCGCCCTGATAAGGTTAACATTTTTCTCGCTTGGGAAGACCCCTGATTCCGATTTGCAGGGGGCCCGGGGGATGGTGGGATGCGATGCTATTCCCAACCTCGGCCGAGTCTTCTTGCGAGTCTTACTCGAGTACACACCTATGATCTGGCAAGACTACACAAACCACCAGCTCTGTCAATTGTTTGCTCAGATCACCTAGAACCTACTGCTCCTGCTCCTGATCCTGACCCTGACCCTTTCCTACGATTATTCTCTACCCCATTTACACTCCCAATTTCAAACTTTCATTTGCATCCCGCCGAGATGCCTCCCTCCGCCATTACCATCCCCCCGGTCATGAAGCATACGGCCACAGTTATAGTGGCTCATGGTTTGGGAGATAGTGGCGCAGGTAAGAGAGCCAGCCCTATCCTACATTCTATGGAAAATGGCACACTGGCAATGGTAGCCCCAGCTATAACGAAGCTCTGCTTGCAATCATTGCCTCCTCACTTTACCCCTCCATCAAGAGCACCCCGCTGACCCCCCTCAAGGCTGGGTTTCTCTCGCAGAAAACTGGCGCCGCCGTCAGAAGTTTCAAGAAGTCAAATTCGTCTTTCCAAATGCCCCTACAATCCCAATCACGGTCAACTTTGGTATGCAAATGCCAGGCTGGTACGACATTGTAAGACGCCCCAACGCAGTGAGTCGCGTTGACGCTCTGCCGTTCCGCCAATCCACACACCAAACTAACTCAACCATAGATACAATTCAAAGACATCCAATCGCAACAAGACGAACCTGGAATCCTCCGCTCTCGCGAATACTTCCACAGCCTGATCAAAGCGGAGACCGATGCCGGAATTCCCTCGAACCGCATCGTAATTGGAGGCTTCAGCCAAGGCGGTGCAATGTCCATTTTCGCCGGTATAACAGCTAGCCAAAAACTTGGTGGAATCTTCGGACTAAGCTCTTACCTTCTCCTTCACGAGAAACTCAAGAACTTCGTCCCAGCTGATAACCCAAATAAAGATACACCAATCTTCATGGGTCACGGAGATAGCGATCCTCTCGTCCTTCCGGCTTGGGGTAAGAAGACAGCTGAGCTGTTGAATGAGGAGGGCTGGAATGTGGATTTGAAGTGGTATAAAGGTTTACAGCATTCAGCTGATCCACAGGAGATTGATGATTTGGAAACATACCTTAATTCCAGAATACCTCCTGCTGGGCAAAAGGAGCCTTGACTATTTGAGAGTTTCAATGGTGGATATGAGGTTCTATTACCACTGGCTTCCTTTTTGATTATTTGTGTATTGGGATGGCGTTTTACTACATGTGGCAGAAAGCCACGGAGACGAGAGAAGAAGAATCATTAGTTGTGATGACTGATGGATTTGCTTGCAGACATGAGAATGGTACGATAGGACAAAATCAACTCATGCATACCTGCTACTTCTTTCCCGTGATATATTAGGATGGGATAATGGCAGAGCGGATGCTGAACTGCCATCCAGCTCTTCTGTGCTGTCTGGTTACATTCCCAGCGGCACCAGGGCTGCAGAAGTTCCCAACCAACCATGGCAGTAAAACCTCACTAAATGACTCTAGTTGTTCTGCAAGAGCCAAAAAGTTGAATTTGATATCCTGACGGACGTAGATAACCTGTTCTGTTTCAGAAGGTAAATTGTCTCCAGACTACACTCGCTAAATCTTACAACTCCTGCTGGTAAATTAGTAGGCCCAAAAGATCGAAATTCAAATTAACACTCGCGTTTTCTGGATATGCAAACATGGGATGGCTCTGCTGAAACTTAGAATGCTCTGTGAATTTACCTGCGCTCTGTAGAATCTTTTACATAACGGCATAAAGCACATTATTTCAAGGATGAAAGGAAGATGTTGTGTTGTTGTATCTTTTTATTGCTTTCTTAAATGACTTTAGTACGTCATCTAAACCTCGACTCCTCTTTCTCTATTTGTTTTTACAGCTTCGTTTAGACTTAACTAGATCAAGTATGTATTAACAAAGATGAACTATTTGTCTACTCTAATATTATCTTTCATGCACAAATAGCTTCTGGGGATCCAAGATGATTTCTTTTGTAATATAATATAGAATGCTACATCCTTGAGGATTGATCAATACCTGGAACGCTTTCTTTAAGTTGATCGCTTTTGTTCCACACGATTTTCATTCTACACGATCCTACAATACAGAGCTCGTTCGCTTGAAGAAATAATTAGATTAGAATCTGTAATTACTTAACTATCACTTTAAAAGCATGTTCTAGCGAGAAAGCTAAAGAGATTCACCATTTATTAGCTAAGACACAGCATCGTAAAGGATTTTTCTCTACTACTGTAACCGATCGCGGGTCATCTACATAGATATATCCCTGGAAGCTTACACCTCAGACTAATAAAAAGCTATAGATTTCATTACTGTCTATCCAAAATTCTTCGTTCAGCTTCTCAGCTTGTTTTCGAATTTTGAAGTCTGGATCTTGTAATTACAAAGCACAATTATCTGGGTCTTTTGCGGATTAGAAGTGGAGTGTGTAGGAAGAAGAGTGATATGCATCCGATGCAAAATTGACTTGGATTCTCTAGCTTCATTGTTCAGCAGCGGCGCCAACTACTTAGCGGCCGGTGAAAACGGCCGTCACCAACGGTTTAGCACTGCCATGACGTAGAACGAGATATGGGCACCTCTTATACCTCTAATTCTCAATGCGATAGGATTTCAAAAGATGACGTAGTATAGGTCTGCTCAAAGAAGGGGGTATCTCTGCCCGTACGTCCTGATAGATTGCCGTTAAATGTTCTCGCATATATCGTGCCACATTTCGTTCGACAACATCGCTACAAGTATCGGGACAGCCTTTTTAGGCCACGTATTTTTGATCTGTGGAAGTACAGTGGGTGGTACAAGTGTCCTAAACAGTACTTTTCTTTGTGTTTGAGCCTTAATTATGTCACCGCAACTAGTACCGCATTTGCGTGCTCCTACAACCTGATTTATTTCTGATTTGGATAGTTTTTATGGCCTCTTAGCTGCAGCAGGGGACTTTTCTTTGGTTTTGCGAGGCATATTGTGGTCAAGTTACAGGGGTGGGAGTGAGTGTTTATTTCGCGTAATCCACAAATTTAGCGAGCCGTCCGGAAACTTCTGGTACCTCACCGGAATTTAGGGTCGTAGACTCTTCATGTTAGTTTGCTAAAGCTCATATTGACTCTGTTGATATACGGTGGGTTTCTACCGTTCGAATTGGTATGGGTGCATGTGTGTTCAAAACTCAGTGGGAATCCAATGCTGAAGTCTGCCGTGTTTTTACGGTGGTATAGATTGGAGGTTAAACGTGATGAGAATTTGTTTATAGTAAGCCGTCCAAACGTGAAGTTCTGTAGATGGGAAGCCACCAAAAACGTTGAACTAGGTAATATGACGCAAAACGGCCGCTAGATGGAGGTAGCAAAATCATCATACTCGACCAAATCCTAAGCCAACAAATTTTCATCAATTTCCGCATCATTGAAAGCTTGGAAAGATCGTAAACGCTTACATGACGAGCATGAAGATTATGACTTGTATTTTCTAGTAGGACGCGCAGGGAAAATTCTAAACTGGTATAAACTTCTACGTAGTATATTTGGGCTAATTCTTAGCTAGAAGGCCACTGAGAAGCCGTTGAGCTACCATGACGGAAAATGGACATCAACAAAATATTGGTCAACAGTGACGGCACGCTGTTGACAAAAACAAGACCTCAAAGTATTCTTCTGCTTCCTCGAGTTTTTTTATCGTGCTAGTTTAGTCTTCATCCATTTTCCATCGTTCAAATTATGATAATATCCTTGGGTCTCGTATCTCCATCAAAGACATCCTCGCTTGCAGCCCTCGCTTTCGAAGTGATGAAACACAATGTACACTTCAAAATACTACCTTTTGTTAGCCTCGGTTTGGTCAACAGTCGCGAATAACGTGGGCAAAGACGCTACAGGAAACGGTCCCTACATGGAACGGCTGCTAGCCATGCACTCACTCTCTACTCCACTTCGTGAAGTGATAAGCGAGTGGTTGCAAAAACGTCACTTGAGCCTCTCTTGAGCTCCTATGAACTCTATCAATTTCCCTTCGAATTTCTTCGTTCAAATCACTACAGAAATCCCTGTGTCGATATCATCGTCGTGAAATTCACTACTCGCTTCCTCAAAGTGACATCGTGATACCAAAGAAAGGCGGAAAACTGGCCACTACCAGAAAGAATGATATACCAGCTATCCAGAGATTAAAACTCGAGACGGCCGCCAAAACACTAGTAGGCCTTCCGATCGAGCCGTTCATCAACCATCATTTAGCACAACTTGACCAACTTGACCAACGCGCAAATAGCAACAGCCGAACCCATGCGGAGACATTTATCACAACAAAACTACGTCAACGATCGAGTCCACTGCAAAAGAGAGAGGCAAGAACGTTCATCAACTAGAGGTAGCGCAATCACGGAATCTTTCTATATATGTTTTGTATTTTTCCTGCGGTTCTGAGTTCCTTTCCTCACAGTTTTCAGCCAAACACAGCACTTTTTGACTTACTCTCAATCGTCACTTTGAATCACTCTCACCAGCAAACAACCAGCTTTCTCGAACTCCCACTCATCAAACACTAGCATTCTTTCGACTAGCCAGCCTTTTTTTCCATCAATTCCTACGATGTCTTATCAAAAGGAAGAGTCCTGGATCCAGGAGTTCACAACACTTAATGACCTCGATATGAGTGATGAAGTTAGCGTTGATCTCAGCGAGCTCACAACTCCTGAGCCCGAGAACGAAGTCCATGTTACAAGCTATGACGAAGAAGGTAAGTCACCCACTGCCTCATTTGCTTCTTTTCGAGCAATCCGCTGACCATTTTAGATACCAAAACAGATGATGACATTGATACCGGAGCTCTAATCTGGTTCAGCAATAACATGGGCCTAGCATGGTCTGCCATGATGGAAGACGACATTGGTAAGTTCTAATCCCCTTTAATTCTTTACCCAGCTAACATTCGCTAGGCCGCCACTTAAACAGCATATGGTACTCGGACGGACCAGAAGAGGCCGAGAGACTTCAAAACTTCCTTGAAGACGGAGTTGACACCACAATGACCACAACGAACAACTTATCCAATATCTCAGTCCACCAAAACTTCCTCAACGCTGGACTAGCATGGTCCCTCTTCATGGATGGCAACATCGGTGAGCTCGAATTCCCCTTTTACTCTTTGCCTAACTAAGACCATTCAGACCACATTATCAACGAGCGAATTGACAACAATGGACCAAGAGAGGCTCAAAGACTTCAAAGTTTCTTGGAGGGTGGAGTTGAGGAATCTACTTCAAATGACGACACCGGAGCCATTCCACCAGAGTTTGACAGCAATGACCCAGATTGGTCTCACTTTATAGACGACGATATCGGTAGGCTCTATCCCTCTCCCTTTTCTACTATTTACCAACTAACGTCATTCAGACAGCTTTATAGACAACAGATTGGCCACAAATGGGCCAGGAGAGGCTCAAAGATTGGAAACTTTCTTCCATGATGGAGATGATAAAACCGAACGCAAGCCAGTAATTGAGCCAGAGGTTGAGCCAGAACACTCAGTGGATTTATCCAGCTTCCAATTCAACTTCGAATCAACATACCAACTGCCAGACGACACACACTGCACAGGCACGCCCAACTGCCCACTTCATCCAAACACAGCTGACGACCTTGAAAACTCTTCTACCACAAGTGGTGACTCGCCACAGGATTACGAGCAGACCAGAAAACGCAAAACCTCCCCCGTGGACTTCAGCGACGACGACGAAGAACCACACACAGCCCGCAAAGCCCGCGCCGGAGAAAACGTTGAGCAACCAATCGAACGTCCCTGGCTCCTCATAGAGAAGAAACAACATCTCATGAGATTAATGAAAGAGCTCCAAGCTTTGGACCAGAAGTTCGAAGCCGGTTATCTTTCCCGGGAGGAGGCGAGTCAGCAACATGCCGACAGAAACTGGTACGACAAACGGGCCCAGAAGTACATCAAAAAGAGCAACTGCGTGATCATTGAAATCAAGATCGAGTCGGAAATGTATATGGTCCTGCAGGATTTATATGGATTGGGTACTGACCGCCCCGATTGGCTTGCCGCCTTTTGGGAACCAGATAAAGAGGATCCAACTGGTGTCGACGAGATGGAATAGAGACACCGTCATCAAGCATATGAGCAATTGAGGGGGGTATTTTTGAAGCTCAGCGAATCTGTATGTTTATTGCTCTCTCGATCCACCGTGATCAGATTACTGACTTTGGGTAAAGACATGGGAAGACTTCTTCCACAGTTAACCAGCGAATCGACACGACACATGAAAAGCGACCAGTATCAGGCAAGGAGTCGCTCTGGGTGTGGTTTTGGCCCACTGGGTTTTCCCACACCTCTTACACAAATGTGAGAGAGAATGGACTATTGCAAAACAATCTAAGAAAAAGGAACCACCATCACGACTAAGAAGTGAGTAAGATCTATTTCCCATCATTCAGACCTAGCCGACATGTTATGAAGAGATGAGAAAAGACTTCACCATCTCACCGAACTTCAATCATCAATGTCCTCTGGTGGCTCCTTTCAACAACTTCAGCGAATTTTCTTCCCATCCAGCAGCACCACCATAATTCGTAACAACATCCTCAACCTCAACATGCCCAAAGGCAATCTTTCTCGATCTTCCAATCACCGCTGCATTTCTCGTACTCGGAATTCTCAGCATCTCCTTCTCAACAACCCACCCACAGTCCTCAGAAATTTTGGAAATCCACACCACCAAAGCAGCATATTGAGAAGTTGAAGCCGGCGCACCCTTAGGATGAGGAGCACGAAACCGAGAGCCATTAAGCCTATGACTACAACAAGGAATCATCATGAATGGTGACTCAGACATATTTGCCAGTATAGGAGTCCAAGGGGTCAACTCGTCAGCGTGGTTAGAAATTATGAATGTTCCTTTAGGGAATTGGCCATCATGTATTCCAACTTCTGTATGGGTATCAGATCCTAGAACTTGACTCATCCCATCTGTGTTCGGAGCTTTCCTTAGGATAGACGGAATCAAAACCATTTCTTTCAGATTTTCTTGTGTTTTTTGTGACCATGATGACCATGATTTTCTTCTTCTTGCATCGAAGCCCCATCCTGAGTATTCTTCTTCAACCAGTATGTGAACCAGCAAACCATTTCCGCATCCAATATCAACAAAACCAGGGAAAGAACTCTCCGTATAAAGGTCTGCCCAAAGCTCAATGAGAAATGCAGCTATTGCGAGATCCTCGAAGACATGTTTGGTTGGATCCGTTGCTTCTACCCATTTCTCACACAAACTTCTTCCATATTTGATCTTCAGCCGCGAATATGTGTTCTGTGCTCTGATTTGCGGAATAATGACATCGTGCTGAACTCTCTTTGAATAGCCAGCTGCACAGCCTGTGCCATGTTTGTAAATTACTGCTAGTAAATGTTGAGCAGTTCTCTCCAACTTTGGTGATCTTGGTTCCGCTGGGAAGAAAGAATAGAAAATTGAAATTGATCCCTCTTTCAAATTTGTATTGAACTGGTGCAAGAATCCTATTCCATGTACAGCTGGATGATAAAATGGCGACTCGTCCGCAGACGAAATATGTGGAAGATATGTGACGAGAGAATTGATATTGCCCTGCTCATCATTACATTCGTGGAACAGACAGGTTTGATCTAATGGCTTATCAACAACTGGATTTCTTGGTATCATCTTCCGGACCATAATAGTCTTCAGTTGGAAATTAGTGAAGTGTGTCAGCCTCGGTGGAATCTCCGTTTGATACTCGGTTGTGTTTGCATCGTATGAAACATCGAGAAATATATCAGCTCGGAAGAGACGATTCGTGTTGATATTGGGGTTCTTGATTAGATTCAGCAAAACGCTTCTGAAGATCTCGGGAGGAAAGGAGCAGTCTTGTTTGAAGAGTGGTGTCCATGAAGCTCCGGAGAGGTCTTGTAAGCTTGGAAGGGCCGCCAAATTATCATCTGAGGCTATGGAAGTCATAACTGAGGAAGACATGGTAGATTGTATGCATCTGAAAGCGATCCCAAAAAGTGAAGCTTGGTGTTAAGCGAAAATTCTGGCTTCCACCTGCAGCGCCCAATTTTGGCAAGAGAGAGGCCAATCACGTGATTTGATGAAGGGTGAAGTTTGCAACGGAAAACTTCATTCTATAATTTTACAAAACTGACCGTAAGGTTGATAGAAACGCAGTCCGAAGGTCCAAGAAGCTGGATCGTGTGCACGAGATATGGTTATTTGTAACCGTGCCTTCGCAAGTGCGGGAAGCTCAAGTCAAGTTGCAGGCGAAGATCAACTAAATGTGGAGGCCAGGAGCGGATCTCGGAGCCTCGAAAACAAGGCACCGATAAGGTTATCGCTTAGCACGCACAATTGCATGTAATTTTGAATTTGATCGCGACCTCGTCCACGATTTCAACCTCGAAACATCACCACTAACCAACAGTCCGCGATACCAGCACCAAAATGCGAACTTACGAGGATACCTTCTCCGGAGAGAAGATCTACCCTGGAAAGGTACGAATACCCACGACTTCCAACTCTTTCCGCGACGCTCGTATGCAGACAATGGTGGCGAGGGGCATAGGACGATTGGAAGGAGGATTGGAATCGAAGAATTTCTAGATGAAGTGCTGACGGAGGATTTTTTGAATAGGGCAAGCTCTACGTCCGTGGTGACAGCAAGATCTTCCGCTTCCAAAATGGAAAGACCGAGTCCCTTTTCCTCCAACGCAAGAACCCACGTCGCATCGCATGGACTGTTCTTTTCCGAAGACAACACAAGAAGGGTATCTCTGAGGTATGCGAAATTTTCCAAATTACGTTGCAGAAGAGCTGGAAGAGACTTCGGGATGGAGGCGGGGGAGAGACGGATGGAAGCATGATATAGGAATGGGATTGAAATACAGATTGCTAACGAATCTCTCTTCTTTCCCAACAGGAAGTAGCCAAGAAACGCTCCCGCCGAACCGTGAAGTCCCAGAGAGCTATTGTCGGTGCCTCCCTCGATGTCATCAAGGAGCGACGATCCATGCGACCAGAAGCCCGATCCGCCGCACGCGCCGAGGCAATCAAGGCTGGAAAGGACAAGAGAGCTGCAGCACAGAGCGCAAAGAAGGCTGAGAAGGCAAAGACTGCTGCTCAACAATCAAAGGGAGCCGCTGGACGAATTGTGGGCAAGCAAGGTGCTAAGGGTAGTCAACAGAAGGTCCAAGCACGAACAAAGTAAATTTGGGTTCTTTCTATTTGATTTTTCGAGGCGATTGGCACTTTGGGAATTGTCTTCATTGCTGGATGGGCTCACGCATGGGTTGGAAGCAAAACGGGCTTCTTGTGGGATCTTGAACGATAGATGATCAATGCAAAGCGGTACAAAATCAATTTCTCGGAATGGAGGAAATACATGTACATGTGATTTCCAGGGTTGGAACGGATCCCCCAAGGATTGAGCATATTGCTTTCTCCGTAATCATGGGGAGTCTTTCATCAAAAGTAGAAAGTTTATGAATCCAGATGTGTCTCACTAAGATTTATTTGACCTATCTCCTGCTAAACTCCGGACTTACATATCCAGTAAAGTTGTATTTCAACGACCATCCATCCTTCTTAGGGATGACGCCAACTAGTTTGCCTAGTGTATGGGATCGTGATTTTAGACTTGAATCATTTGGTACTGTAGGATCAAGTGCCCATGTAGCTCTGATCAAGTCCAAAAGACACATGATTCGTGACTGACATCTCAAACCCTCTCACCTTCTTCTCCAATTATCCAGCACTTCTGAGATAACAGACCACCGCAATTTATGATGAGAAATACAACTCAATAATCACTTACAGTACGACAGAGATACGGCTGGTATATCACACATTGTACTAGTGTTTCCAGTACGAATCCAAGGACAAGCAGAACAATTTCAGTAGCATTTCTTTTCAAAAACAGTATTTTGTCACTACGAATAAAAAGCAATAATCTTGTTTGGTCTTGAGATAGTGGGACATTCAACAGTTGACTATGTGCTTAATCGACAGATTAGATCCTTGAATTGAGGACAGCTCGGACAGGAAGCACAAGGGTAAGTAATACCAAATGCAATAAGAACCAGCCTGTTGGGTATGGAGTACATGAGTGGAGGTAGATTATTTTGTACTTATTGATTGGTTTTTGGGTGGGTGCATGGCTATGTAGATTCTTATGAGGACATAGATTTTTCAACTGATAGAAATTTGATTCTTTCTTTGGATGTCATTGAGTTACCAATGAGATCTCTAGTTCTGTCTGAAATGTAGCAATTGAATTGAACAGGCGGTATGCTGAGTTTACAAATGAAAAAACAAAGGCCTTTGAATGAGAGCTGGAGAAGCAGATGGGGGAAGGGATGTCGGATTCTGATGGGAGCTGGATACGCGAAGGAAAACTGCGCGCGATTACTCGTATGTAGGGGAACAATTTCATAAGGGGTCTATCATTTATCACAGCGATTCAAATCTAGTCTCCCTAATCTGAATAGTTTCTTGAAAAGTCTTTCATATCTCATCTAAAGAAGAGGGGAGGCCATTGGTAAACCAAATTTGGGGGAAGACTATGAGAAGCCGCATGAATTCATTTGTACAAGCAAGCAACCATAGACTATCATAGAACTGGCCTGATGTTCTCTCCATGCTTTGAAAACCGAAAATAGATTTCCGCTGTTATGTAGCATAAGCCCTCAAAAAAGATCTCAAGGCTCCCGTTCCATGCGCAATAAAAAAATCCATATTTCCTTTTTTGATTTGGCGGAACACACTTTCTTTATTCGACCTTGTCCTCAAAGCTCTCGCCTGCGACCAAGTCTGGGATATCGTCATCATCGTCTTCACCTTCCTTCTTCTCACTCTCAGCCTTTTGCATGGATTGGTAGCTTTCCGCGAGCTTTCTGAGCGATGCGAGCGAGTCGGGGCCGAGCTGGTTGAGGATACCAGGGACGAGTTCGGTGAGCTCCTTGTCTTCTCCATTACCGTAAACAGCAAAGGTGTTTGATGGGACGGCGGCGTGAACTGTGCACACATAGAATTAGCTCGAATACTTGCGAAACTCGGACTTGGGAGACTCGGGTATGTGGGAGAGTTCGCGAGCCTTACCCTTAGGAGCGGCGAAGTGGATGACATTTCCGTCTTGCTTGAACATGTTGACCTCCTCAATTGCTTGGATGGGCTGGACGTTGAGCTTCTTAAGGGTGGTTTGTAGCTTCTTGTCGTCCACTCCCTGGCTCTTGTGCACCTTCTTGACCTTTCTTCTTGGTGTTCCCTTTCCACTATTTCCAACCCGTCAGCATCAAGTTTGAATTTTAGATGGACTCTGAATCTTGCGCCGTGGTCGCGGAAGGTAATTTTGCCCGGAAAAAAGAGGTCGCACTTACCCTAGAAATTATGTTAGCTGCTGATATTCAGGTGCGCTTGAAGCTCTCTTTGAAGCTTTTTTTTGGGGGGAGGTTTCAAGCTTCTTGAAACCAGAAAATTTGCAGAGATTCAACGTACCAATACGCGCCGACTGCTGCATTCTTCTCAACTTTTCCATATCCATGATTGCGGTTGTTTTGACTTCCGTGGGGAAGCCGGAGGTGGGTAAATTTGAGGGAGAGAGATGGGGATTTTTCTGCAGCAGAATCTGTCAGCACTTCAAGTAGATGGAGCGTTCTGCACGCAGTCAAACGGGTGGTTTGGTCGAGGTGAACGTACAATTGTGAATGGCAGGTCGGTGATCGTGGTGTGTGGTTGAGGTTGTGTGTGGAAAATGTCGGCAGGAACTCTTGGCGAAGTTCGCCTGAGAACTCAACTAAGGTGGGGAAATGCTAGGTGAGGGGAACTTCATGATCAGGTACTGTACTGTACTAGTTTGGCTCTATCGACCTACATCTAACAAATACTATACAGTGACAAAGTTAAATGTCAGAAAAAATCTCATTCTGAAATGAACTATAAGCTTTTGTGCTATTCAATCCCTACTTAGGGCAAAAACCTCAGGGTTGTGATTTTATCACTTGGAGGGGCAATACTTGGCACCATTGCACGACACAGTAGCGACTTGACTACAAGCTGGAGCCAAATATTCGACACATCAGCTTTTATTCTTGACAAGAAGAGTACTCCATCAAGATTTCCAGAGCTGTTCCTCTGCTTGAGTCGTCTCTTGAGTAGAATATAAATCCTATGCCTTCCTGCTCTTCCGATTATTTCCCAAGGCACAACACCTGGCTAAACAGTCTTGTCTATGCGACATTCCTTCCAAGACAGGACTCTGAGTGCCTCAACCCTAACGAAACAGCTTTCTGGATATTTATAGTCCTATCAATTCAACCTAGAGGGGAGTGATCGGTTGGTGTCCTCCAGGTGCAGTGATTCCTTTCCCGAGGTCTGCAGGTGATGGAAGTTGACTCACGTGTCGCCTTCACGTGCATATAAATGATCCCAGCTCCTGGGCAGGCTCAATTGCAGTGTGTGAGTAAGGAATTTTACAGCTGATGCCTGGCTAGATCCCTTAGAGCTACCAGCTATATAAGGAGGTTCTTCTTTCAGAACGTCAGCCCTCTCTGAGGCTACAACGCTTCTCTTCATCCGCTGTCACGTTTGTTGAACAACAGAGTCTCCCGTCTGACAGATTCTAATATCATCCTCAAACCATGTACACACGATTTGATCTCAGAGCTTACCTACTCATCTTTCAGGTTCTATTGAACAATGGCTTAACACTGAAATTCCTAGTCTTGTGGACTCTGGTGAAATTGAGGGACTTTATGTGCTTGTTCTCCTTTGATGTGTTCGCCTGAACGATTTTCTAATAAATCCTCAGATTGATTCTTATATAAATTGTGGGAATTGAACCTGGTAAGAGACATGATCGCTACACTATATACGCCTAGTTTATAATAATATCAGCATAAATTCCTCACACAACTAAGTAATCATAAATAGGGTAGAAAATTTATCAAATTTCACCTTTCTAAAATCTACTAAGACAACTAAGCCACTTGTACTAGACGTTTAGTATAGAGTAATAACCAGGTCCCTTACGCACTAGGAATGATTCAATCAATGAACTAGACAGGGAGAAGCAGGCATATAAAGCACAAATGGCGAAATTCTTTTTCTCCATTCAGTTTAATCGGCGCCTGGTAAATGGATAATGTGAAAACTTTCGAGTATTAAAAGGCTAGGAGAACATATAAGAAAGGAATCAGCGTCTCCCAACAACCATGAACTGTGTTATCTTCAGCGTTCGGCACTTGGAATAGGATTCTAAGGATTCTAAGATTCTAATCTAAGGTAGAATATTCTAAAGGCTCTCCAATTTAGAATAGAATATTCTAAAGGATAAGGCTTTGGAATTTAGAATTCTAAAGGATATATATATTACTATTCAACTAATAAGAAAGCTCTATTTATCATAAAGTAAGGACTGAAATTAGGATTTTTACCTACGCTTATCTATTAATTATCGTCGTCTCCTGTATAACTAAGGTAAATACCTATACCGGCAGTCTAAGAGTACGTGTACCGCTAGTATAGAAGGCGCAAATATGTGTATTTAAGGCTCTTTTACATAGGGTAAATTTAAGTAGGTTTAGAGTAGGTACGTATACTAGTAGTCTAGAAGTATGTGTGCCGCTAGTATAGGAGGCGTAAATACGAGTATTTATTACGCGTCCTAGTAAGTATAGGAGCGACATCGCGATATTATTATAGTATTAATAGTATAGATGCGATTCTTAAATATTAATATAGTGCTAAGGCTAAGGCTAGGCTTCCTATTAGTCGCTTAGACCGGAACTACGTTTTTGCGGATTACGTGAGGATTCTAACTGGAATTCTAAATATTCTACCCTTTAGAATAGAATATTTTAACACTTATACTATTTAGAATAGAATATTCTATAGGGGGGTCTTAGAATGGAATAGAATTATAAATACCGAACGCTGGTTATCTTTGACAATCAAAGTGAAGTATCAAACTGTCTCTTTTCGATGGTGAAGTCACATCTGATACAGGCATACTATAATTCGTCAAAGAATCGCAAGTGAAGCAAACAGCGCAGGAGTAAATGCCTTCAGGGAACACAAAGTCTATTATTATAGCTCAAGAAGTGAGGCTCTAGACCTTATTAACACACCACTTGTCCCTCATTCATGGCGGTAATTGGGTTGTCGAAGACGAGTTAGTTGGGCTAAGTGGTGGCGTAAGAGCTCGCGGAAAAGAATCGGGTTTCGCAAGTCGTCCGGAGTATGTGATCAGGGTCTGAGTATTTGCTTGGAGTTGAATCTTCAAATGTCTTCCACCTGAAGTTAATATTGCTGGCAATGACCGCGTCAAGTCAATTTTGAATCTAGCTAAAGCTAGTGTACTGTTGCTGAAATTGTCCAACAGAATCAAGTCTTATATTATACACTAGAAACTTGTAATCCAATGAAAGAGCCCCCATTGCGATATTAAAAACCTTATTAGAAGGGCTATTTCATAATCAAACAATACACATGATATGTCGTACTTTATAACACAGTCATGTTAAATTGGGCCCACTCTAGAATATAGACAAGTGACGGATCAGACACTTCTCTCAGAAAGCCATAACGAGAACGAAGTTGATAACGAGAAAGACGTGGAGAGTTTATATTCTACGTAGGAATTATTTAACCAGAGCTCGATAGACAAGGAAAGCAATGGACATTCCTTTCTTTATTAGTATGAGCTATTTTGTTGTCCTCGAATTTCAGAATTCCAGACTTATTAATTCGAATAATTGAAAATTAGAGAATAGTTATAGTACTTGTCTTGTTAATACTTTTGAAGAAATTGAATACATTAGACCCGACCACCTTACGCTAGAAAATAGAAAATAAAAATATGGTTAAGAAAAAATTACACTATTCCCAAAATGACCAGATAGGATCTCAAACTAGGAGCTAGCTTCTACATACACGCACCATAGGGACAGACTTAATACAATACACTTCTATACCCCGATCTATTTCTCAACACCTCGAATACTTATCTTGTCTACCATAGTAGGAGATCTGTCACGCAGTATTGAAATATCCAGATCTGTTAGTCTTTTGACTAGGATTAGCTGTACTAGATTTAAACCCTTTATCAGATCTCTGAAAATATTTTGTAAAGTAATGCTTGAAAGTGACTGCAAAGCTTTCCAACACTAAACTTGCGCCAGACAACCCACTATATGCTAGCAGCTTGTAGAATTTCCAACTGAAAAGGGTATACTTTTTCATATTAAATCTGGCGAGATTCGAGGGTCAAGGTCTGTTGATATACCGTAGCATGAACAGATTTGCGCTAGAGTTCTTATTATTTTATAGCTTGAAAATCACGGAGAACGGAGAATCTACTCAGCTTCTGTTAGTTATTCCACATATTCTTGTAAGTACAATATTTCGTAGCATTATCTAATCAGTATCCAATCAAGTTTATATTTTACATTCATTAGAATGACTAGATAGGTTAGAACTTGTCAACTGTGAGTGTGTATAATTACAAAGAGAATGTATCTCTTAACTTTCGCGTTATTTTCTTATCTTGAATATATTCTCCTCTTCTTTCCTAGACAATTAAGAACTCGTAAAACAACTTATATACAACACACTTAAAACTGGTTTTACTATCGCCGTATATTCGTTGAGGGTTTTAAGAGTAATCACCCGTGCCGAGAGATTATGTAGTCTGACGAAGAAAGAGTGAATAGATGCCTTGCTTTCCCCTTGTAGATTATTGCTCAAGTCCCTAAAAACTCTTCCAACTATTCACAACACAGTTTCACGAAAAGCATGTAACATTTCCAATCACAATAGCGGTTATAGCGTTACCCTGACTCGACACCAACCCCATCCAACAGACGTATAATCTTTTACGTGTCTAGTAAACTCATACGATAAATTCACCTATCTCCCGTCACGCCAACAGTGCTCAAAAAAGGCATAAGAAACTGGCCTCTTTCTTTGCCTTTTCTAATTTTCGAAAACACACCTCGTCAAACCACCGGCAACAACATCGAAACCAACCTCAACAACGTAGTTAGACGACAAAGTAATGTCTTCATCTATACGTCCAAAAACCAGCAGTTCATACGCTGAAGCATCTAAGTCCCCATCCTTCACCACCAAAACCCTTGTTCTTCAGACCTGGACCTTCAACAAAGTCAAGGACGTTGCACTCGAACTTCAAAACAACAAGGATGATTGGCTCAAGGTGATCAGAGAGTCAATGGTATCCGCTGGCAAGGAATGTCTTCTGGATCACGCCGATGACCTCGAAGTTTTCATCCGCCAGCTTGAGGACATCTTTACTAACCTCTGGAACCTCGCTGCGCCCACTGGTCCATTCAGCTTTAGCTTTAGCTTTGAGCTGCCAAAAGATATCATAGAGCAAATGGCCAAGTTTCCCAGTTCTGCTTTCCATTGGTTGAGATATATTCGGCATATTTGGCGCCCCTTGATTCATACCGATGAGCTTTTCGCCATTTTCAACGCGATCAACTTCGTTGGAGGGTTCGTGGTGGATATAAACACCAAGCTTGCCAAAGTTGACGAGGTAAGTAGTGGTGGATTTATATAATCTATTGGGCTTGACATGACTGACTCTGTGAATCATTAACAGAAAGAATAAGCCAGTTACTCTCCGTGCCCTGCTCGTTTTCGGCTCGCCATCTTAGCGAAATCATACGTCTAACGTTCAGGAAGATGCGCAAACTCCACACCAAGCATCGTCCATCTATCAAAAGTGCCTTTTCTCGGAGTCAACGTATGATCGAAGAGGTTTCCTGAGACGATTGCCTTTTTGTGTTTCTTGCTGGTTGAGGAGGGAATTGTGTGTACAGAATCTATTTCTTTTTGTTTTGAGTGCTAGTAATTCTTTATTAGGGGAGGGCAACGGGGAAAGGGATGAGGGATTTCTTTTGGGGAAAACAGCATGCTCTTTGGGTACACAGACTTAGAGAATATGAATACAATGAATTCCTGGGAATTCATGGCGATCCGCGACTTCCGGTTTGCAAACGGAAACCCGCCAGGGACCTTTGCTATCGAAAAAGTTCGCTTGCAATCAGAACTAATTGATGGCCCCAATAGTGAAGCTCAGAGGCAGTACTTGCTCCATTGCCATTTTCAGCTACACATCACACATCCTCTCCGATTAATCACATAACAAATATTTCATAAACCCTAAGAAAAACGTACAAACAGCTTTCAACATGTGCATCTCCTTTGCATACACTTTGAAGTAGAAGAAAGATAGAAAGCCAATTCAAGAGGCAAATGTTTGTGTTGCGAAGCCAGGAGACATGGGAAAGTGAACCAATTTCAATCGTCACTGTGCCTCACCAGGTTTAGATGATCAATCATACCCAACCAAATTGGCTAGCACAACCGAGCTATCCTTGAGGAGATCTGTGACTTGGCAAATGAGGGTTTCCTGGCGGAATCGGAGGCCGAGGTGTGCGGTTTATGTATATTTCTTGGTGGATGCATATAAATCTTGTCTTGATCCACAGCAAGATTAAGCCTAATTGTGATACTTGATGTGAAAACTCGAGTATACTTCGTATCTCAAGAATTGATTACTTTATGACGCGTTTCCCAAATGTCGGGTCCACCACTGGTCGAGGTCAGATTCATTCCTGGGTCATGTGATCAAATTGTGTTGAGCGAGGAAAATGGAAGCGGTAACACCTTTTACACCTTCAGCATATCTCCTGAGTTTCATAAACTATCAAAATCTCTGTTTCAACCCTTTTATATGATTCTAGAATTACTTAAATTGCTCAAATTAAAACATGAAAACTACACATACGGAGTGTTTACAAGCACTGCCGCTTTTGTTTCCATGGTGAACGGAGTTTCGGTCGTTTTGACGCCCGTTTTCCCGCTCCTGAAAGCTGCGACTCTGACATGCTCAGGACATTTATCTCTCATTTGTGACAAGTTTTGCTATCACTCATGCTTATCCTACATCATACGGAGTTTTGTTGCTTCCTGTTTTGCCACCTGTTAATTGAATGATGTCGGATGAAGGGAACGATTCTCTCAGTCCTACAGCTAGAGCCTCCACACGGCCTTCCTCAACCAACCGCGCCTGCGAAAATTGTTCTCGAGCAAAGGCCAAATGTGTCCCACAAGCGAATGGAGCGGATGAACGATGTGCAAGGCAATTCCGCTTGTCATTTTCTTTTGGTGGATTTTACTAAAGCTGAAATAGATGTTTCCGTTTGAGGAAGCAATGTGCCATGCTTCCTCGTAGAGCACGGAAAAAGAGATTACCGAGTAATAGCACGTAAGTTATAAGCTAAATCCATCCATTGCTTTTGGTGTCATTGCATTCAAGGTTATGTGCCCAGTTGGCAGGAGAAACCGGAGTATAATTTCGTGTCATTCGGATTGATCCAAGTAATCAACCGAGTTTTATGGGTGGATTATTCTAATCGTCTATGGAACGCCCGAGCAATCATTTTGATTGTTTTAAAAGTTTAAAATAATGAAAGTCATTCGAAGGGGTTTGTATCAAGATAACAACTTTTCATATACACTGAGAAATTAGTTGTGAAGCGCTTAGAAAAGAATCCAGCAGCCCCCCCTTTTACTGAAGCCAAACCAGGCCAATATTGCTAACAAAGAACAGGGTTAGCCAATTGGAGGAGAAAATAGAGAGTCTGGTTTCTCTTCTCGGGGCCCATTCCGAAGCGCTAAAGCCAGATCAATCATCTCAGTCGACAAATCCAAATGCTACGCCATCAGACCTTAGCTCAAGGGATTCTAATAGGGCTACTCTTCCCTTCGAGAAAGCCCAACTGGAAACAGGAAGCTTCGAGGGGTTCAATCAAGAGATGAATAGCGGAAACTATATCCTTGCCGGAACAACTCTCCTTCAGCCTCCAACTCAACGTCCTTCTCATCCCCATCGAAATCGTAGCTTCTCAGTTACTGCTCAAAATAGTTGTCCAGCTCAGCAGCCTCCTCTTTCAAAAAATTATGACCCGCTCTTTCTACAGCCCGGCGACGAAGCTAATAGTGTTCTCACAAATTTCAGAGAAAACTTCGCTAGTCACTATCCATATTTGGTTTTTCCACTTCACTTAAATTCTCATAAACTTCAAGAACAGAAGCCGTGGGTATACAAGGCTGCGATACTCGTCGGTTCACTCCATCAAAGAGCGCGTCAGATTTCGATGTCAAAAAGCCTGTGTATGGATGTTGCTGAGGCTATGATATTAAAAGGAGAAAGGAATTTGGATATGCTCCAAAGCATGTTAATCCATAACGCCTGGTACGTCATGATTTGTTCCATATTATTACTTTGTTTCTCAAGGGTGGTGGTAGTAATATGCGGAGCGATGTTACAATTCATTTCGCAGCTAAGCTTTAATGAATTACAGAGATATTCGCTGTTGATGGGCGTTATTACAGCGGCTTATTACTACAACGAGTTATTCTGGGCAGAGTTATGGTGTTAAAGCTTGTTTGATCCTCAGCAATACGCATGAAACTGCGGAGGTTAACAAATGAATGCACATCTAGGTCTTTATATTTCTCTCCAGTATCTCCTCCGATGGCCCAGTCAACGGCCGTCTTCCAACTTCAGCATGCTTTGGTATTTGATCTGGGTCTCAACAAGCCGGTCAGAGAAGGCGATCCCTCGGATATGCTCCCGAATCCTTCGGGGGTTTTGCCCAAAAATAGTATTACAGAAGCGAAGAGAACGTCTGAAGAACGTCGAACTCTACTCTGTGCCTTCTGCTCCACATCAGTGTACGTTTCACCCATCGTATGGTGGCATGGAAATTGATAAGTTACATTAGAACGTCGCTATTCGTACGCAAGATCGAGAATTTGCACCACACTCCTTATCTCGAGTATTGTTGTAAGATTTTGGAGGATGCGAGCGAGTTTCCTTCGGATTTGATTTTGGTTGCCGCGACTAGATTGCAATGTATGAGCGAATCAATCCAGCGAAGTCTTCTAGTGAAAAATGAGGGTCCTATAATTCCAAGTTGTATGAGAGCAGAGTTAGTAAGCTATTGGCAAAGTTTATCGGATGAACTCCGTTCTAATGGTGCGTATTTTGAAACAAATGCAAGATCGAGCTGGCTTATTGACATACTTTGCTTACCAGAATTTCTACTCACGACTTACTACTCGGTCGAAGTATTCCTTTACGAACCAATCATCCAATCGAATCCACCCTCGTTTGTATTCGGCAATGGCAACGCCCAGCGCTTAGAAATGCTAAGCACTTGCCTTCTCGCAGTTCAAAAGCTGCTTGATTTGTCAATTGCACAGAAAGTTAGCAAATTCGCAGCATTATCCGGCCCCCAGCTTTCGTTCATAGGACTGGGACTTTCGACTCTTTTCAAACTATCCGTGGTTGAACAGCCAGGTTGGGATCTAGCACAAGTTCGGCAAAGCGTCAAGATATTCGACTATTTTGATCACTTGATTAAGCAGTTCGAGGCAGTAAGTGTTACAGCTGACCAACTGCACCCCGAACCGTGTAAATTATCTTTTTCAGAAGGATGCGGTCGAGCTCTGAAGAGGACCAAGGGCATTTATGAGACGAAAATGGGGGTGGTTTCGGGCGCGAACCTTGTGCCAGAACACGAGATTTCCGGAATCGACGGCGGACTGCCTTCTATGGAATTTGACTGGATCGACGATGCCTATTGGCAGGACATGATGGGAGGTATGATGGGAGATGTATTTTTGCCATGAGATCTTTTTGTTTCGTTTGTTTCCTACACGCAATCAACAAGCCTTGGACGATTTAAACGGTCTTGGAGAAAAATGGATCATTCATTGACACAACGGGGATAGTGGCAACTTCCAGGTTGTTCGTACTCGGTGACTTGCCGTGGCGTTCGTACTCGCAGTCGGCCGTGTGAAGATTTTGAGCCCCTTGTCAGAAGGTATGTGCCATTTGTTTGGTAATGTTTTGTACTCGTAATTATGACAGCGGTGTATAATAATAAGTAAACTATCGTGTAACATCCAAGAGTGCCCTTTTTAATGACTTTGAGTAGTACCCGGCTAGAAATCCCTCGCTAAGAGGTCAGCTATCTTCACAGGCAATTTGTGATATTTGTCCCAACAAACTGGATGACTACTTCTAACAACATCTGTCAAAAGCTAAGTCATGGACACTCAGGGGGTGCAAGTTACAATGTAAATACTTCTAGCCACTCATTTCCCGGCGAAAAATGGCGCAGGGCTCGTAAACCACAGGGGAGAACCTTCGTCACCGTGTCAACAATTGGAATAAGATTGTGACTTTGCTTGAATAATGAGGGACCCCGTGCCGTCCCAAGCACCCGGGAGGCTGACGGAAGGTTAGGAGTGTCTTGAGTGGTGGCCAGACACAAGCCTAAGGGGGCGATGGGGCCATAAGGCTCGGACCGGCTTTTGAAGGGACGAAACGACCGGGCCCGGGCTCGCATATCCTTTTACACATCCGAGGAAATCTTGATAGAATTGGCCTTCTTTTGGCTGTAGATAACATCCCTTGGCACTCTAGACCGAATCAGGTACTCGCTTCAGGGACACGCGAGGATACGACCCATGTTTATGGGGAAGGCCTTAAAATTGATATGTGCACTAGCACATGCGCGAAGTAGTCCTCCGATCCGTACGATTACCTCGTTTATTCATGGGGTAGAATATAATAACCCAGGGCTCTTCCGCTTTGGAAGGATGAAACGATTTGGTAAAGAGAGGAAGTACTATCTTCCACAACAAACAACATGAAAGAAGCCATGAAGGACTCCACTGAAGCGGAGGTGAAGGAGAACCAGAACTCTTCATCCGATTCCTCTGCAAAATCAACAAAATCAGCAAAATCGAAGAAATCAACAAAATCGGCCTCAAAACCTCCTATGACGGGTACAACTCAAAATGACACGGCAACAATACGGACAGAGGAAATACAGTCGACGGGGGAGGCTATTTTCAGGGCAGTCTCTGGGACTCCCGCAGCACCTGCTGCAGCAAAGACAGACCAACCTATCGTATACCTGACGGGAATGAAATTATATCTGGTGCTTCTGGGAGTAGGATTGGTTGTATTCCTGATGATGTTGGATCAAACAATTGTGGTAACTGCCATCCCAAGAATTACTGCCGAATTCCAGTCTACGAGTGATATCGGTTGGTACGGATCAGCTTATATGTTGACGATGTATGTTTTATCCTGTCCACTAGCACACACTCTTTACTTTGTATACTAATAATATTTCAATCTAGTGCTGCCTTTCAACCACTTATGGGGAAACTCTATCAGTATTACAACTCCAAATGGACCTTTTTGGTTGGTTTGGCAATCTTCGAGTTTGGGTCTTTGATTTGTGCACTTGCAAACTCATCCTCCATGTTGATCATAGGAAGAGCTATATCGGGTGCTGGAGGATCAGGATTGGTCATTGGATTCCTTGCCATTCTTTCCGTCACAGCTGCTGTGGACAAGAGACCTTGTAAGGATTTCATGCATAATGCCACATTCACAAGCTTAGCGCGCTGACAACTCTACTAGACTACATGGGTATTGTTATGGGATTCTCGTCTTTGGGTCTCGTTCTCGGGCCAGTTCTAGGAGGTATATTCACCGAGCACGCAACATGGAGATGGTGTTTCTGGCTTAACCTTCCATTTGGTGGAGTTACAATGCTTATTCTTGCACTCATCAACATCCCGAACGCGGCTGAGGTTTCCGAGAAGAAGGCGACATGGAAAGAACAACTCAACCGTCTCGATCTTCCCGGTTTCGCTCTCTTCGGACCAGCTATCATTATGCTGCTTCTTCCACTTGAATGGGGTGGACACAAATATGACTGGAAGTCACCTACCATCATTGGCATGTTTTGTGGAGCAGTCGTTATGATGGCTATCTTCTTGTTCTGGGAAAAGTTTAGAGGGATGGATGCCATGATTCCTCTCCCGGTCCTCAAGCAAAAGGTTGTTATCTTCGCAGCGACTACGATGACGTTGTCTCAAGGTTCGCTACTCGTCATCACTTTCTATCTTCCAATCTGGTTCCAGGTTGTCAAGCAGGCCAGTCCAACAATGGGTGGTGTTTACTACTTGCCATCCGTTGGGTCCCAAGTCGTTGGTTCCTTTATTGCAGGCGCTCTGAGTAAGTATCCTAAAATCAAGAATTGCCACAAATACTAATTGATTCCAGCAACTCGTTTCGGATTCTATACCCCATGGGCAGTCTTGGGATGCGCATTGACATCCATTGCATCGGGCCTCCTCTCGACCCTGAGCCCCGGTTCTGGTACAGCTCCATGGGTTATCTTCCAATTGATCTCGGGTTTCTCGCGTGGTCTTACTATGCAGCAGCCTCTGACCGCTATACAAGCTGCCGTGCCCAAGAAAGAATTTCCTGTCGCCAGTGCATTCCTTATGTTCGCCCAAATTCTTGGGGGTTCCATCTTCATCAGTTTGGCCCAGACAATATTCTCCAACCAGCTCAAACCAGCTTTGGCACTTTTCGCTCCGGAGGTGGATGCCGCAAGGGTGTTGGAGGTTGGTACTACAGCCTTCAGAACTGTTGTTGCAGAAGCAAGTTGGCCAGGCGTCATTCAAGCATATAATAAAGCAATCACTGCTACCTTTGTAAGTTCATACTCTCACCAACCTTTGCAAAGAAGAAAAGCTAACATTAAATCAGTATCTTGGAGCAGGAGCAGCCGGTGCAGCGTTCTGTGCAAGTTTCGGAATGGGATGGGGCAACCTCATCAAGATACGGCAAGCTGAGATCGCAGCCCAAACTGCTGCCGCGCCGACTGAGGAAAAGGTTTAATGCACGACTTTTGTTTTTTTACTACGATTCTTTTTGGGAAAAGCCAAAGTGCTTGAAGTTATTAGCGTGGAGTTCAGGTTCTGGGCATAGAGACGTATATATATGTCTTCATCTGTTGCACATATACAATGTAATAATATTTTAATTAAGAAAGAATATACTCATCGAGAGGACTTTGCTTCTAAAGGGGTTTGGTTCGTTTTAATCTTTTCCCTTTCCGCTGTGATCTTTACGTTAGTAACGTATGTTTAGGCTCACGCTTCTAGAAGACTTTGTTACAGACGATTTCGACTATTTTGGGTCTAAGACTAATGTAAAAGGTTGGCGCTAAGCCAAAAATCGGTATTGTTCCTAACTTCAGGTTTTATACTTCAAGCCGGCTAAGTTTTTCATTCAGAGGAAGCAAAGATAACAAGTCTAAATCGCGAAACTATGAATCTGCTTAATGCAGAGTTCATCATTGGATCCACCTATTGAAAACCAGCTCGGAAAATTGAACCAAGGTAAAATACCAGTCCATTACTCTGCACACACCATGAAATATCCTCATGCTAATATAGTTATGCGATGCTTTTTGAACAATACTGTAAATGATTCGATTTTCAACGACGTTATCTTTACGACATCGGAGAATGGAGATGCTAAGATTTTTAGGGCCTTCTAGAGCGAGGGACGGGAAGTCAATTTTTGGTTTCCGCAAAAGTTTAGAAAATGCTTGGTCACAATAATTCAGGGATGAATTGTGGCCACAAGAAAAAAGTGCTTTGGACTCAACGAACACGTCAGCGAACACGTGTATACACATTCAATATCAAAACAACTTCTGTCATAATCTATCATCATTGTCATGGCTACCGGACATTATAAAGCTTGACCAATCACATGAATTTGATGCCAAGATGCCCAAGAACAATTGCGCAAAGGCAATAAATTCCTTCATTGTGAAATTTAAATCAAATTTCCTTCCAATCATCCGCTTTCTAGTCAGCAACTTAGGTGCGTCAATCTCCCCAAGCACAATACGCCTTTACCGGTCCGAGTACCTAGGATATACTTTCATGAAAATTCTAAACGAATCGAGCCCAACCGAGAATACCACCTAGATATGATATTAGGGACTTCCTCGGCACTCAACTCTATGCCTTAGAATTGCCAGTGAATGTTCCCTAGCCATCGCTAAGTCCCTATCTTTCTACGTAGCTCCTTCCGCCACTAATAACAAGTGCACCTACTGAACATAAGTCTATTCTCTCTTCTGCCCATTTGAGTCAAGTGTATAACTCTATGTATAGAGAGTTGTACCTGGGTAGACAAATGTGTAAGTACGAAGTAGTAGATAAAACTTTGATTCTGAAGTGGATTTCCCTTCTGAAACTGTACACCGCGGGATCGTTGTTGTATTTGACTTAGAGTCATGAAGACAAATATTTTCTCTTGGCGAGACCGACTTGATATCTTGTTTTGCAAAATATTCCACACTGTTATAGCGGATCTATCACGTTGAGATACGATTTCCCTTGCGCGAGCATCTCAAGTACCTATACCTGCTTGCACATTTCCATTCCAATATTCGGAATCATATCCTGAATGTTGTATGCTATCAGGAATTCTGGGCGGAAAAATCTCGACTTTACTAGGTAAGTATAAGTGCTATACTGACCTGACTATTCATAGCTACTGTATGAGTAGACGAGGTACGCTGGTATAAATTTAGCAGAGCGACACCAGCTAGTAGCTAGTTGTACATCACTGACCAGTTTACTATTTCTAACATTAGATTATATTAAAACCTGCCTTTTGCTGCTGAATCTTTTCATATCTCTTTAATAACACCATATTGACAGCCGATCCCATATAAAGAACCCATACTACTGGAACATTTGGGAGTCGTCTACAAGCCCGCTTGAAGTTACATGTGGATCTCACGCTTGGATAATTGCATTAAGATCTCTTGTGGCAATGTGTTCTATCCCTTTCAACTGCTCTTCCCTCATCTCATATTAGCAATGACGTTCTTGGTAAAGTCATGAAAGTAGCTCTGTGCTCCTAGTGGGAGCACGGGAGTCCATAACACTATGGACCCCCGGTCCATAAGGCATGGACTCCCGTCTATAGGTTATAGACTCCCGCGTACTCTACAGTGCCCCGGGGGGAACTTTAGAAATATAAATTTTTAAAATATCTTTAAACTCTCTTAGAATACTAAGAATACTTATTTATATATACCCTCGACGTAATATAGCGTTTCTAGTACTATAGCGTTAGCTATAAACAATTTTATTCTAGTTATCCCTTGAAAATCCCTTCTTCGAGCTCCCTTTATAAGAAAAAAGTCGAATTTTCAACTTTCTCGCTTAGTATCTAGGTAGTACCTAGTACCTAGTCGGAGCGGTCGGAATAATGCCTAGGCGCGCTACGGGCCGACTATCGGTAACCTCGCCAGGATACTTTTACTCTCGTTTTAAGCTAAATTGCGTAACTATGCGTACCCGCTACATATGTCTGGCTGTCTGTCTGTCTGTCGATCGTCTGTCTGTCTTTGTAAGTCTCCCTCCCTCCTGTCCCTTCTTACGTAGGTACAGTACCCGTCGGAAAGTCTGAGCCATTTTAGCCGACTACCGACGAAATCTACTTAAATAATACGACGCGTTTCTAACCCTCCTTCTTTCCTATATAACTAACTTCTTTAATATACCTCTAATTTATACGCCGTTATATAACATTCCGGTCCTAAGAGCTTATAATTATAAATCAACTCTATATTAAAGGGGTTAAGTAGTTAGTATAACTTATAAAGGCGCTAAATAGAACGAGATTAAAATAGTCCTAGATATTACCCGCGGGGCTATATAAAGTATCCTTTCCCTAGAACACTTCCGAGTCGATAGCGAGACTCTATTACGTATTAGTAGACTAAAAGAATACTTAGAATTAGATATATAATATATACTTAGACACGTATATAAATACCTAAAAGACACCTACGTATAAGTTATTATAGTATACTAGCTTACTTTTAAGACTACTACCCTTAAGATAATTTGAAAGGACGCTAGTATAACTAATTAGAGGGCTAGACGCTACCCGACTCTTATAGAAGCTTATGTAGCTACCTAGCTTACTTAGTACCTAAAATAGAGGTATATTACCAAGGAGGAATAGGGCCTTATCTATTAGAGTAATAAGTGTTCTATAGAGTAAGGGCGGGGTAAATAAGCCGAGTAGGTATTCCGTACTACTAACTAAGTATAGAATCGTAAGATAATCTAGACGTATAACTAGAAGAAGAATATAAAGGTTATAGTCTAGGAGTATTTTTAGAACTATAGGAGGAGTAACCTATATTTAATTTAATTTAAATTTATTTAACGTCCGGCGAATACAGCAAGCCTTCGTGTAGCTAGGTTCTAAACATCCCTTAATAGGGCAAAGGACGCTAGGGGGGTACCCTAGAGGTCAAGGGGGGTAGA